>JAJONR010006352.1:0-47956 GCA_029582245.1 Solanum etuberosum
AAAGTGGTTGACAAATCAAAGTTTGAGTTCTCAAATGAAAAGAAATGAAAAGAACTTCAGAAGAGGTAAAGATGATTACAACAATGCTTTGAAGAGGTGAAGTCACTGAACAAACTTAACCATACCTTAACCCGCAGCCCCATTACAAGCCTAAAAATCCTTCAGATTTTGCATGAACTGGGTTGTGTGATGATTGAAAAATATGGGCAAACCTATGGGATGAAGCATGCATGTATTTCACTTTTGGGATAATGAGACTTGTATTGATTACTTACTTCTATATTGAGTTGGTTTGTGAGAGCATGAAATCGTTCTTGATGTAAGGGCACTTGAATTCATCGGTTGAAATATGATCTTGCATTATAAAAGAAGCTATAGTGAGCTTGAGCATGGTTTGATACTAGCTAGTCATGATTTGAAGCTTTTTGATTATGATTGAGTGTAGCATCTTACTGAGAGTAGTCTTGTAATGGCACTTGCATGTTAGATCTCATTGATAACTGTTGTAGACACCATTGTTGAGCTAATTGTGTTCTTGATTTACTTGAGGACAAGCAAAAGTTTAAGTTGGGGGTGTTGATTAGTGGTAGATTTACACTCATTTGAGGCCTATTTAGCTCAACAATTTGTGTCCTTAATGCTTAATTTTTGTAATATTCTAATGATATTTTGATTTTTTGCAGCTCTGAAGGCTAAGAGACAAGACAAGGATGGATATATGAAAGAAGGGCCAAAAACATGAAAAGAAATGTAAACTCCACATTGGTGATCACCTAACATGAAGGGTGAATCGCCTAACGGGCATGACCTCACCTAAGTTGATAGTTCGCAACAATTGAATTAATTGAGGCAGGTCGGTGGACTAAAAGAGGAATGGCAACTCGGTGAATGCCAAGGGCGACAAAGGTGACCATCTTCGAAGGTGACAATACTTGGAGAAAAATTGAAGGCTTTAAAGGCAGACAAAGGTGGTACTCGGTGATAGGCCAAATGTGAAAGGCAGACTCAAACGAGCTCACCGATTGAGGTTCAAACACCTGAAGCCTAAAGCCAGAAAAAGGCGAGCTGAGGAGCAATTGGTTATTTTTCCAATGTGATCGGCGAGCCCGACTAACGCATCCTAATAAGTCGTGTATTGAGTTTTTTTCTAAATTTTGAAAAACTATAAATAGCCCAAAAGAGAGAGAATGAAGATGTTCCGAATAGACAAAAATAGTGAGAAAGTTTTGAATAGTTTAGAGAGAGAAACACTTTTCCTTTGTGAAGAACACTTTAGGTTTTGGGGTTTTAAACTTTTGCTCTTGAAATTGACAATTTGAAGTTGAAATTTAAAGTGGGTATTGCTTAAAATTGTTGATTTCATGTTACCCATGGCTGCTTTCATGCAAGATATAATTTCTTTACACTTTGTGATGGATGGATAAAACCTCAAGATTTAGGGGTGTATTTATGGGATTGGGTGTTGATTTAATGTAGTGGGTATTGTGTTATGCTCTTTTTTATTGTTGTTCATACATGGATTTCGGCTAATTAACATGGGGTTAATTTGTGGGTTAAGGTTGCAAACAAAATTCTGACATGACCCAAAGTATACCCTAGGCGTAACATGGCGTATAGGACCTTGAGAGGCCCTATACAAGACACTTAGAATACATCATACAAGATAATAGAAAATCAAGAGATTTTAAAAGACAATTCATATCATAAGAGTTGACAGAAAGTAGCGGAAGTCTAACATAGTCTCAAAGCAATCTAGTACATCAAGAGTGATTGGGACGTAACCCATGCATCACATACAATACTGAAAATTAAAGACAATAAGCAATAAAGGGTTTGATCCTTGGAACATGAGGACTCACCAATCTTCATTCTACTACAGTGATCACTAGCCACGGAGATGCGAAATGGGAGCGTCGGACCCTACATTAGCGAAATAATGTTGGCAAGAGTATGTGTTAGTACATGAAATATACAAAGTATGATAACAATGCATAAAAGATATGAAATCATGCTATAAAAGATTTTACATGACATGCAATAACCAAGCTAAATCATAAGATAGAAGGATTAGCAAATATGAATCATAACACATGGCAAGCTAAACATCGTTAAAACATTCGTGAGATATTTCTAGAAGTTATATTAGTTCATTATTGTGGGAAATTTACCTTTAACCGACATAGAGACCGTGTGAGCTATAACATTAAATCTGGTGTCTACCCCACACCGAAAAGAGGTGTTCTTACTTGCTAAGATAAGGACAATGAACTTCTAGCTTACGTGGATCCACTAGCTAATGTATATTTAGAAAAACTTATGGTGGCACATAGTTTATGGGACATGGGTAATCACCACTTATCAACTCGGTGCTAAACATTAATCCCACAGAATATTCATTAGTTAATCGCCGCTTGCCTCATCATTCATGGAAGGGCATATCAAGTAGCTAATCCAAGCTAAGTTTCATTAGAATAGCTCCTTAAATCTTAATTAATCTTAGGTAAGAAAACCTTTCGACCTTATGAATTCTTCATATGTGAGAACATCCTTTCACAACAACAATAACATTGATGCTTCACTCTCAAAGCAACTTAAATCATTTTTCATCAATTTCATAAAAAAAACATGCATATCTTCATAAACTCATCTTTCATGATTCAAATGCTTCATCATATGATCATGGTCTAGAAATCATGGATTTCACATGGGTTCATGGGAATTTAACTTAAAACGTGCAATTACTTCAATTCATGCATAAAAAGACCTAAAACAATCAATTAGATCATAATTTAAAAGAACCCATGAGATTGAGTAAAAAAACTAATTTCCATTGGAGATTCTACCTTGTGAAAATTGGAGAATTTAGGAACCCTATGGATGAGAGGACTCCATAGGTGAATACTATCATACCTTGATGCAAACATCTTGCTATCAATGGTGAAATTGGTTTTAACCCCTCCCTAGGAGATCCCATATATGCTTTCTTGGGGACTGGAACTCACAACCTTAAGGTTGGAAGTGAGGAGTGCTTACCATCCGATCAACTCTCTCTTGTCTCTCATTTTTATTTTATTTTTAACTTCATTCACTTCTTTCAAATTTAACTTCTGTAGAAATAATATATTATATGATTATTTATACATATATACAAATGCATGAAATTTACCACCCATAATTCATTCAAATGTAGATTATATTTTAATTAAACTGTATATTTTTAAAATATC
This sequence comes from Solanum etuberosum, assembly GCA_029582245.1. NCBI lineage: Eukaryota > Viridiplantae > Streptophyta > Magnoliopsida > Solanales > Solanaceae > Solanum > Solanum etuberosum. Next base: position 3,228 of record JAJONR010006352.1, read on the forward strand.
TTTAAATATATTCAGTACGATTCTGTCATTTTATTTATTTATTTTTATAAATTTTAAAAATTATTCAGCACAATTATAAATTTATATAAAATTAAACTTTTGATTTTATTAAAAATAAATTGAATAATAGGTTCAATTCGATTAGTAAATCAATTGTTTTGAAAAAAACATCGATACCCATAACTATAGTACTTCATCGTAATATATTTGAAATCCTAGTTGGTTCATTTCTTTCATTTGTGTTTTCATTTTTTAGTTTATTTCAATTTTCACACTGATGGAAAAAATTAATAGAAATTCATGAAATATTTCACACCTTTGCAAAGTCTAAGTTTGTAAGTCGATGTTATCTCTGTATAGTTGCTCTACGTACGTATGTGGAATTACTATTAAATATGTACATATTTTTAGGCAGAAGCAAATAGATCGACTTAGTCTATGCAGTTTATCAATCACAAATCAATAGACACACACAAAAATTAGTACCAAGACTTCAGAAAATATTTTTTCTATCGTCTTTATCGATGAAAGTGTATCAAATAAAAAATAAAAGTGTTAAACCAACAAATATTAGTGATATAGTGGTAGAACCGTACCCCACTCACGATACTTATAATTTGAATTGTATTTTTCAAATGATGCATTTTATAATTGCATAATTTAAGAAAATTGATGAATTGAACTTTTTCATTTTTACAAAATCGACCGAATTCGTTGGTTTTAATATTTTTCCTCGCCAAATAACGAATGGACTTTGTCCATTTCTTATGAAGCACTTGTATTATTCTTTTTGTAAGTTGTCACTTGTAATTATGAACAATTGTAGCAAAAAAAATTTGTATATAGCTATGAATTTTTTCGTAGTAAATAGTTTAATTATTCACTACAAATTTTATGTCGTCACTATTTAACACCTTACATATTTTGTGACAATTTTTTTGTTGTCACTAAATCACAGATTGATTAGAGAAAATATTTTTTTTGTCACCAATTATTTATTTTATTAGTTACGAAAATAAATGTCATAATTAAATCTAATTTTTTATATCTAAAACTTATAATATTTAACTACGAACTCTAATTTGTCGATATTGTAACAACATATTTTTTTAGATGAAATTTTTTTGTGTCCAAAAATTAATAAATTTTAAGACAAAAAATAATTTGGCATGAATTAGATACATTATTAGTGACGAAATAATGTGTCACCGATAACTTTAAATTCGTGAGTAACACTATTTAACAAATGGCGCCAATTTATTTTTTGGTGGGAAACTTTAGTGGACAAAACTTTGCTACAGATTTTTATGATTGGTTACTAAAAGTATGTGTCTCATATATTTAAGCACGAAAAGTAAATTTTGTCACTAAAAGCGAACAATTAGTGACGAATTTGTTGTCGTAGCTAATAATTTTGTAGCTATATATCATATTTGTTGTAGTGTCCCCCCTTGGGACATTCATCCTCGAATGAGATTCAAGATATCATACGAAGGGTAGGAACTAGACCTAGTAGCCCAATATAAATGCAATCAGATAAATACATATATCTGAGGAGGAAACATCTACTCCAAGCTAAAGCATGTTCAAAACATCATTTCATATGGTCTACATGAAACTCTTACTCAAATGCACATAAACATGAAGAAATCAATGAAGTTAACTCATTTTCTCAAAATTTAAGCTTTTCATGAACATGCATAAATGAGGAAATCCTGGGAATGTCAAATACACATGAAATCAAAAGAGTAAACCATGAGGGACCGAATACCTCAAGCCAGAGTAGGGACGGAGGGAAAGAGATGATGATAACGGGACATCATATCGGTCTCGACCTCCCAAGTAGCACCCTCAACTAACTGATTCCATCAAAGAACCCTCACGAAAGCAACGTCCTTGTTTCTCAACCTTTTAATTTATCGGTCCAGAATCTCAACCGAAACTTTCTCATAAGAAACATTCTCCTTAACTCCCAAACCTTCTAAGGGAACAATAGATGTCGGATCTCCAACGCATTCTTCGATACAGATACATGGAAAACTAGATGCACTGATACCAAATCATTAGGCAAATCAAGTTCATAAGCGACCTTACCAATTCGCCTCAAAATCTGATATGGGCCCACATAGCAAGGACTAAGCTTCCCTTTCTTCCCAAATCTCAATACACCCTTCATGGGTGAAATCTTCAAGTTGACCCAATAATCTACCTCAAACTCAAGATCTCTTCTTCTAACATCGGCATAGGACTTTTATCGACTTTGAGCCATTTTCAACCTTTCTCTAATAAGCCAAACTTTCTCCATAGCCTCATGAAACAACTCTGGACCTATCAAGGTAAATTCACCTACTTCAAACCAACCAATAGGAGATCTACACCTCCTGCCATATAGAGCCTCAAGTTGAGTCATACCAATGCTTGAGTGATAGCTATTATTATATGCGAATTCAATCAAAGGCAAATGATCATCTCAATTACCCTTGAAGTTAATCACACAAGCTCTCAACATATCTTCCAAAGTTAGGATAGTACGCTCTGCTTGCCTATCATTTTGCGGGTGAACAGTTGTACTAAGTTTAACACGAGTTCCAAGCCCCTTTTGGAAAGACTTCTAAAATTGAGAAGTAAATTGGGTACCTCGATCGGAGATAATGGTTAAGGGAACTCCATGCAACCTAACCATTTCTCTCAAGTACAACTTGGCATAGTCCTCCACCGAATAAGAAATTTTAATGTGAATGAAATGAGCTAATTTCGTCATTCGATCTACTATTACCCAAATCGAGTCATGTTGTCGTTGGGTGCGAGGTAAACCCAACAATGATCTTCCCACTTCCAAGTAGGAATGCTAATATCTTGGGATAAACCTCCCGGATTTTGATGCTCAACTTTCACTTGTTGACGATTAGGACATTTAGACACAAATTCCGCAATATCCTTCTTCATTCCATTCCACCAATAGACCTCTCGCAAGTCGCGGTACATCTTGATTGCTCCTGAGTGAATGGAATATCGAGAACTATGGGCTTTTGTCAAGATCTGTTCTCTCAAGTCATTTATATCAGAAACACACGAACGCCCTTGATATCTAAGCACTCTTTCTCTCCCTTGGGATAAAGCCTCAAGTGACTTCTTAAGCACTGCTTCCTTCAATTCAATCAAGATCCGATCAAGACCTTGCTTGGCTTTTACATCTGCCACAAAATATGATTCTGAACCATTGTGAACCATAACACCACCTTTGTTGGAGTTAGCAAATCGAACACCCAATCGGGCCAATCTATGAACATCTTGAACAAACTCCTTCTTATCTTCCTGAACATTTGCAACACTACCCATTGATAACCGACTAAGATCATCTGCCACCACATTTGCTTTACCGAGGTGATAGAGAACACTCATATCATAATCCTTTAGTAACTCAAGCCACCTTCTTTGGAGAAGATTCAAGTCTTTCTACTTAAACAAATATTGCAAACTCTTGTGGTCGTTAAGAACATCTACATGAACAACGTACAAGTAATGCCTCCAAATCTTTAGAGCAAACACAACCGTCGCTAGTTCAAGTTCATGGGTAGGGTAATTCTTTTCATGAATCCTTGAAGCTTAGGCAATGACTTTCCCACTTTGCATAAGGACACATCCTAACCCAATTTTTGAACCATCACAATAAACCACAAATCCATCAATTCCTTCCGGTAGAGTTAACACCAGAGCGGAAGTAAGTCTATCTTTCAATTCTCGGAAACTCTTCTCGCATGCTTCCGACCATATGAACTTAACCTTCTTTTGGGTCAATTTTTGTGAATGGACAGGCAACCAAAGAAAACCCTTCAATAAACCTTTTATAGTAACCAGCCAAACCCAAGAAACTCCGAATATCCAAAGGGGATAAAGGTCCAGGCCAACTCGTAACAGCATCAGTCTTCTTAGGATCTACCTCAATACCCTTACCGAACACAATATGACAAAGAAACCTACAAGCCTTAACTAAAACTAACATTTACTAAACTTTTCAAAGAGTTGTTAGTCCTTGAGGACTTGCAACACAATCCTCAAATGATCGGTATGCTCGTCTTCACTCCTCGAATAGATCAATTTATCATCAATGAACACAATTACAAGCATATCAAGGTATTTTCTAAACACCATAATCATCAAATCCATAAATACGGCCGGAGCATTAGTCAAACCAAAGGACATTACCAAAAAAACATAATGGCCATTTTGAGTTCGAAAAGCAGTCTTCGGAATGTCATCTTCTTTCACCCTCAATTAGTGATAACCCGACCGGATGTCAATCTTAGAGAAGTAACTTGTTTCCTTTAGTTGATCAAGCAAATCATATATCCCTGGAAGAGGATATTTGTTCTAAATGGTAACCTTGTTCAATTGCCAGTAGTTAATACACATATGGAGTGAACCATATTTCTTTCGAACAAACAACTGGAGCACCCCATGGTGAAATACTCGGTCGGATGAAACCTTTATCTAACAAGTCTTTCAATTTCTCCTTTAATTCCTTAAGTTCTACCGGATCCATACGATAAGGAGGAATAGAGATAGGTTGCGTATCTGGGAGAAGGTCAATACCAAAGTCTATTTCTGTTTCGGGATGAACACCGGGTAAATCATCTAGAAACACTTCCGGAATTTCATTAACAACAGAGACCGACTCAAAGATAATGGTTTCAGAATCCATATCCCTAACCCGTACAAGATGGTATATGTAACCCTTAGAAATCATTCTCCTAGATTGAAGCCAAAAACAAACTAACTCTTAGTCATAGAATTTCCCCCTTTCCACTCTAGGATGGATTCATTTGAAAACTGAAACTTGACTACTCGGATACTATAATCAATAGAAGCATAACATCAATGCAGCCAATCCATACTAAGAATAACATTGATATCTAACATATCAAGCTCTACAAGATCCATATGAGTGACTCTATGGGGTAAGGAGATGGGAAACTTTTGGTAGACTCTCTTAGCCACAATAGATTCACAACCGGGAGTAGAGACAGAAAAATGGTCGACCAACACATCTGGAAGAATATCAAACCTCATAGCCACATATGGCATCACAAAAGACAAGGTATCACCGGGGTCAAGTTAACCTTAAACATCAAGATGAAAGACTTTCAACATACCTATAACCATATTGGGAGAACCCTCTTGCTCATGACGAGTCTGAAGTGCATAGAATTGGTTTTTCTTCTAATTTCCACTAGACCCTAAAGAAAGGTAAGGTTGAGCTCGTCAATGATTATCTCTTTCATTCTTAGCAACTGAGGGACAATCCATTATCTTATGATCCTTCTTTCCACAACCAAAGCATGAATTAGAACCAGCTAGACATTTACCCTCGTACTTTCTTCCACACTTAGCATAAGTAGACATTGAAGATCCACCAACATTCCCTCCTTGAGGCATAGGGTTAGACATCCTATCGTTGTTGTACCTAGGAGGAGTATTGGAGGAACCTTGGCCGAAAAAACTCTGTCGGAACTCAGGACGACCAAGTCCATCGGACCTCGAATGTGAAAAGTCACCATCACCAATTTTGGCCCTCTTTGCCTCCCTAGACCTTTCCTTAAGTTTCTCATCTTCGATTTATTGAGAATGAACCATTAGGTGAGAAATTTCCATATCATAAATAAGCATAGCGGTACGACATTACTTAACCACCATTTCAGACACACCTGAAACAAACTTACTCACTCATGCCCTAGGATTGGCAACCATAGTAGGAGCATATCGAGACAATTGTATGAACTTCAAATCATATTCCTTCACACCCATATTTCCTTGACAAAGGTTGATGAATTCAAGTACCTTGTCCTCCATCATCTCAAGGAGAAATAACCTATCAAGGAAAGCAACCTTAAATTTTTCCCAATCAAGAGGACCCACATCACCCGCCCTCTCTTCCTTCCATTGATTGAACCATAATTGAGCAACACCCTTGAGTTGATAAGCAAATTATTCTTCCTTTTCCACCGGCGTCATTCCCATGATCATCAACACCTTATAAACTTTATCGATGAACTCTTGATGATCTTCCTCAACCTTAGAACCATGAAACTCCAGAGGATTCATTCTATTGAAGTCTCTTACTCTAGTTGCCTTTGTACCCACATTTGGATTCAGGGGGACTACAACCTCCTTATTGGCTTGAGTCATCATAGCTTGAGCCTACACTTGAAAAGCATATCTAAACTCCACATTAGTCACTTGTTCGGCCAAAGGGTCTACTGGAACTTGAGGAGCTTCACGTTCCACATTCTCTCTTGCATTCCTTCTAGTATACGCTATTCGAGTGGCCATATCCTATCAAGTATCGGATAAGGATTAGGAGAGAGACATTATAGAGTTAGACTCTATCCAACGACTTTAGAGTAATGAAAGAAGTGGAGTTTCCTAAAAATCTTATAGCCTCTCATTCATAAACGTGGCATGATTCACACTCATGAAAAAGACTTTATTCGACGTGGCTTATGAAACTTCCTAGGACCTTTCGAAACTTTGTGCTCTGATTACCAAGTTTGTCACGACCCAAAGTATACCCTAGGCGTAACATGGCGTATAGGACCCCGAGAGGCCCTACACAAGCCACTTAGCATACATCATACAAGATAATAGAAAATCAAGAGATATTAAAAGAGATTCCATATCATAAGAGTTGACAGAAAGTAGCGGAAGTCTAACATAGTCTCAAAGCCATCTAGTATATCTACAGTGATTGGGACGTAACTCATGCATCACATACAATACTGAAAAAGTAAAGACAATAAGGAATAAAGGGTTCGGTCCTCAAAATGTGAGGACTCACCAATCTTTAATCTACTAAAGTGATCATTAGCCACAGAGATATGAAACGGGAGCGTCAGACCCTACGTTAGTGAAATAATGTAGGCAAGAGTATGTGTTAGTACATGGAATGTACCAAGTATAATAACAATGATAAAAGATATGAAATCATACTAAAAGAACTTTATATGACATGTAATGACCAAGCTAAACCATAAGATAAAAGGATTAGAAAACATGAATCATAATACATGGTCAATGCAAGCTAAACGTTGTTAAAACATTTGTGAGATACTTCTAGAAGGAACTTTAGTTCATTATTGTGGGAGATTTACCTTTAACCAACATAGAGACCATGTGAGCTATAACATGGAATCCAGTGTCTACCCCACACCGAAAAGAGGTGTTCTTACTTGCTAAGGCAAGGACCATTGTAACACCCCGTATCCGAAAAAGGGAAAAAGGATCAAATTTTGGGAAAGTTGCAGGTGCCAGCCACGGAGGCCAACCACAGCCCGTGGGTAGGACCATTGACTGTAGTATGGTCCATGGATTGGCTACCATGCCAAGACTTTTGAGGCTTAGGACTACAGCCTGACCTACGGACCGTAGGTCAGACCATAGTCTGTGGTCGGGGTCCGTGGTTCGATGGCCCAAATTTAAGTCTCTGACCACCATCGCCGGTCCACCAGGATGGGTTGTAGGTCAGACCACGGTCCGTCTACTGGGGTCCGTTGGTGGGCAGCTGGCAGTTATTTTTTAGGGGCAGTTGGGTCTTTTCCTAATTAATTAACTTCTATACTATATCATTTTACCTATGTTTAGGACCCCTATATAAGTCTCTTTACACCCAAATTCCCCAATAGAAATCATTCTCTCTAAACTCACAAAAAAAGAAGAACTCTCTAATTTTCTCTCTAGAACTTGAAGAAGAAGAGGAAGAAGGATTCACCTAGGGTTTCAAGTCAAGGTCTCAATTCCTCCATTGAAGGCTAGCATTTGGATTCAAGGTATGATAGTTTTCATCCATGGATTCCATTCATCCATGGAGCTCCCAAATTCCTCTAGTTCAAAGGGTAGAATTTCCCAATTGAGTTGGGGTTTTCTTCAATTATCATGGATTCTCTTAAATGTTGATTTAAATGATTGAACTATGATCTCTTATGCATGAATTGATGATTTTTATGATGATTTCCCCATGAACCCATGTATTCCCCATGTTTTCAAGTTATGAATCATATGATGTGGGATTTTTACCTTCAAGGAAGAGTTTTATGAAATTAAGCATGTATTGCGAGCTTTACATGTATTTATTATGAAATCCATATCTAACCCATATTTTCTAAGTATTGATGATTGAAAGTGGGTTTTGACCTCAAGAGGTAAATTATGGACTTATAAATTTTCGTATGAAATCTATGCAAATGTTTAAGGGTGCTTTGAGAGTAAAGTACCAATGATGATGTTGTTGTTGTGTTGTTGAAATGATATTCTCATAAACACATAACTAGCATGATGTGAGAGGTTTTCTCACATAGAAAGGATTCTTAGGTTGAAAGGGTTTCTCACCTAATTGAATCAAAGAGTAAGAGCTATCCTAATGAAACTAGCTTGAATTGGTTATCCTAGGATGTCTTTCCATGAATAATAAGGTCAAGCAAGAAATGACTATTCCGTGGGATTTATGCTGAGTACCGAGAGGATATTGATAGTGACATGGAAACTCTCCCGTAGTAGAGGCCGGGTTTCTAGAAGAAATCTCTTGAGATGGAAGCTCTCCCATAGTAGAGGCCGGGTTTCTAGTAGCAATCTCCTTATCCCTTAACTATGTGCCCCCATAGGTTGGTTAGCTAGTGGATCCACTTAAGCTAGAAATTCATGGTTCTACCTTGGCAAGTAGGACACCCTTTTTCGGTGTGGGAGACACCGGGAGATCATGTTATAGCTCACATGGTCTCTATGTCGGTTAAGGTTAATTCCCCACATTAATAATGAACTAAGGTTACTTCAAGAAGTATCTCATATGTGTTCAAAGACTTTAAAGATGATTTTAGCTTGCATTGACCATGTTTTATGAAGTATGTTTTCTAACCCTTTTATATCATGTTTTAGCTTGGTCAATTGCATGTCATGAAATGAAATGTCCTTTTTAGCATGATTTAATATTTTATGCATAGCTATCATACTTGGTATACTATTCTGTACTAACGCATACTCTTGCCTATATTTTCCCCAAATTAAGTGTCCGACAGTCAGGGTCATCAGTTTCGTGGCTAGTGGATGAGTTTGAGATTTCCGAGCTTTGGTGAGTCCTCATGCTTCGAGGACGGAGTTTATTGTTTTACTTTGTTTCATGTATTTTCTCTTTTGGACAATGATGTATGGTCTAGGCCCAATTTCATTCTATTGTATTAGATGGCTATGATGAGACAAGTGTATTAGACTTCCACTTTGCTTTTATAAAATGTTTTGGACTTGGACTGTTGTTTTACTCTTGTTGTTCTAATTCTTATGTTATGAGATTTAAGTGGCTTGTATGGAGTCCTTCGGTTTTCTATACGCCATGTTACATCTAGGGGTACCCCTAGGTCGTGACAACCATGAACTTCTAGCTTACGTGGATCCACTAGCTAATGTCTATCTAGAAAAACCTATGGTGGCACATAGTTTATGGGACATAGGTAATTACCACTTGTCCACTCGGTGCTAAGCATAAATCCAACAGAATATTCATTAGTCTTAACTTATGTTAACATTCATGAGACATGGGTATTCATCGTTTGTCTTATCATTGGAATTTATTGGTAATCATCATTTTCCTCATCATTTATAGAAGGGAATATCAAGTAGCCAATCCAAGTTAAGTTTCATTACAATAGCTCCTTAAATCTTAATTCATCTTAGGTGAGAAAAGCTTTCAACCTTATGAATTCTTCATATGTGAGAATATCTTTCCATAAAGAACATGCATATCTTCATAAACTCATCTTTCATGATTCAAAAGCTTCATCATATGATCATAGTCTAGAAATCATGGGTTCATGGGAATTCAAGTTAAAAACATGCAATTACTTCAATTTATGCATAAAAAGACTTAAAACAATCAATTAGATCATAATTAAAAAGAATCCATTAGATTGAGTAAAAACCCTAATTTCCATTGGAGATTCTACCTTGTGAAAATTGGGGAATTTAGGAACCTTATGGAAGAAAGGACTCCATAGGTAAATAATATCATACCTTGATGCAAAAAGCGTGCTATCAATGGTTAAATTGGAGACTTGACCTTGAAACCCTAGACTTCTTCTTCAAGCTTCTCTAGAGAGAAATATTTGGCGAAGGAATTTGATCAACTTTGAGAATTTAGGACAATGAGGTCAATCGGGAAATTTTGGGGGTAAAATGTTTATTTAGTGTCCATAACAGAAGGTAAAACGACATGGTATTGGGTTAAAATAATTATAAAAAGACCTAAAAGCCCCATTAAAATAACTATCGAACCCTCACCAACGACCTGACCTACGGTCCGTAGGACCCAACACAGACCGTCCTGTGGGTACAGGGACCACCATTTTGGACCCCAAACTATGGGACCCCATGCACGGACCGTGGGTCCACTTACGGACCGTACACCACGGCCGTGGGTCCCAACTTTTGATCCTAAAGTTTCTCTAAGTCAGGGACTCACCTACGAGACCTACCTATGACTCGTGCATTGAATGACGGATAGTTCTGGTAAACCGTATAAAAGTACTAGGACTTGACATATTTACAAAATTTTGGACTTTCCAACCACAGCCCCACCAACGGCCAGTATGTCAGACCATGGACCGTCGGTTGCTCCATCGGTACTGGCACCAGATCCAGGAAAAAGTTTCAATCTTTTTTCCATCTTTCAATTCGAGGTGTTACAAATTTCTACTTCTGATTTCCATTGATGCTCTAAAGAGATTGATTGGAGTGGGTAATTATTTCAATACTAGCAATTTAGGTTTGTTGTATATAATTATCTTAAAAATAGATATTATGGGTTGGATCTATTTGCCCTATTTCTGCATTGGAAGAGAGAATAAAGTAAGGTATTGGGTTGTTTAGTTTTGCTCATAGATGAGACTAGAAAGAGATTCAATGAACTGATACTATGAGATCGAAAGAAGATTAGTGTCATTGTAGATGACCCAGACTATCCATGAATGTTCATCATTATAGAGCAACACAATCACCCCTATGTGATATCGACTTCCAATCCCCGCACCCTTAGGTTTCTTGTTATTTATTTTATATTCTAGAAATTCTAGTTTAATTGTGACTATTGATAACCAAACCCTTTTCTTAAATTTGGTGGAATTATCCACCCACCAGTTCTTATTACTACAAATGAATGAATTTACATTCCAAATTTCTTAATAGAATTCTCGGCGCTATATCATTCTCTATGGAATTCGACCCTAACTCTTAGTTGTGTATTTTTATTGACGATGATCGCTTACTCTTTTAATTGATTTTGAAGAGTAGTTTGAGCGTTACCAAAATTTTCAAGAGATCTGATTTATGAAATACTGTATAACTATTGCATTAGAGGTAGACTTATTACCCTAAGGGATTCCGCACAAAAAGTTAAGCTCATGGCAAAACTTTACACTACCACATTGTATCTTGATTTGTCATATGCTCTTAACTCTTGTCTTAGAGGCAAGACTTAGTCGAAGGACTTTCAAATAACAAGTTCCACCTCATGAACAACTACTTACACCATTTTCACTAGGTTTAACTTATGAGAAATTCAATGACTGTTGCCTTAGAGGCAAAACGTAACTTAGAGGCTTAAGAAATAGTACATGCCTCATGAAAACATTTTACACTATTTCACTATGCCTAACGTATGATCTATAACTCTTATCATAGAGGCAATACATAGTTCAGGGCTTAAAAAATAAATTATGTCTCATAGGTGATGAGTGGTAGATTTAGACTAATTTGAGGCCTATTTAGCTCAACAATTTGTGTCCTCAATGCCTAAATTTTTCCTATTCTAATGATACTTTGATGATTTGCAACTATGAAGGCTAAAGGACAAGGAAAAGATGAATGTACGAAAGAAGGGAAAAATATGAAAAGAAGTGTAAAATCCACAATGGTGATTGCCTAACTTGAAGGGCGGATCACCCAATAGGTATGACCTCTCCCAAGCGGACAATGCACAATAAGTGAATTGATTAAGACAAGTCGGTGGACTAAAACAAAAATGGTGACTCGCCGAATGCAAAGGGCGAACAAAGGTAACCATCGCCGAAGGTCACAGTACTTGGAGAAAAATTGAAGGATTGAAAGGAGAACAAATGTGGTACTCAACAATACACCGAATATGAAATACAGATTCGAATGAGCTCATCGACTGAGGTTTGAAAACCTAAAGCTTAAAGCAAGAGAAAGGCGGGCTTAGGAGTAGTTGGTGATTCCCCTAATGAGATCAGTAAGCCCGACTAACGTTTCCCAATCGGTCACACTGTGATTTTTGGGCTAAATTTTGGGAAACTATCAATAGCCCAAAAGAGAAAGAAAAGGAGGGTTCCGTCAGTTCCTAAGGTTAGAAAAGTTGTGAGAAAAATCTGAATAGTTTATAGAGAGAAACACTTTTACTTTGTGAAGAACACTTTTAGTTTTGGGGGGTTTTCAACTTTTGCTCTTGAAATTGATAAATTGAAGTTGAATTCAAAGTGGGTTTGCTTGTAATTTCTTAATTTCATGTTACCCATGGTTGCTTTCATGCAAGGTATAAATTCTTTACACTTTGTGATGGGTGGCCAACCCCAAGATCTAGGGGTGCATTCATGGGGTTGGGTATTAATTAAATTTAGTGGGTATTGTGTTATGCTCTATTTTGTTGTTGTTCATACATAGGTTTGGGCTAATAAGCATGTGGTTAACTTATGGGTTAAGGTTGCAAACTTAATTCCTATTTCCGATCTGTAATTGATGCTCGAAAGAGATTGATTGGAGTGGATAATTAGTTCGATACTAGCAATTTAGATTTGATGTATGCAACTTTCTTGAAAATAGAGGTTTTGGGTCGAATCTATTTGCCCTATTTCTTCATTGAAAGAGAGAATAGAGTAAGGTATTGGGTTGTTTAGTTTTTGCACATAGATGAGACTGAAAGGAGATTCTATGAACTAGTGTTATGACATCGAAAGAAAATCAGTGTTAATAAAGATGACCCATCTTATCCATGATTGTTCATCACTATAGAGTAGCAAATTTACCCCTATGTGATATCGATTTCAAATCCCGCACCCCTAGATTACTTGTTACTTATTTGATTTTCAAAAATGTTAGTTCAATTGTGACTATTGTTAACCAAACCCTTTTCTTAAATTTGTTGGAATCATTCACCCACTTGTTCTAACTATTAAAAATTAATTAATTTACATTTCAAATTTATTTATAGAATTCTCCGCGATATACCATTCTCTGTGGGATTCGACCCCGACTCTTAGTTGGGTATATTTATTGACGATGACCGCTTACTCTTTTAATTGGTTTTGAATAGTAGTTTGAGCGTTATCAAAAATGGTGTAGTTTCCGGGGAGTGATGGCTGAGAATTCTATATGAGAAATTAGTTTGTAAATTTATTTATTTGTAGTAGATTGTTGCTTGGTATTTTTGTTTGCTGATTTGCAGGTTTGAAACATGAGTGACTACAGTCAAAATGACAATATGGGTGATTTGAATGACATGCACATCAACGTCACTCAAACTACATGAGCCATCTGGTTATCTCCCATAGTCGGGAGGGCAGTTTTTCATGTAACCAAAACAATGATACAATTTCTCCGACTAAGAGGAATGTTTCGGGGTTGAGCTCATGAAGAACCCCATGAACACCTTAGAAATTTTGAGGATGTGTGTGGGTTGTTTGTGTTCAAAAACATATCACAAGATTCCATAAGGTTGAGGTTATTCCCGTTGTTTTTGACAGGTGAAGATACTAGATGGTTAGTGGAATTGCCAAATGATTCTATCACTTCTTTGGAGGAGTTAACTAAAGCCTTCTTGGAGTGATTCTTTCCCCCTTGAAGATGGTTAAACTTAGGAACCAAATCCAAAATTTCAAAAGAGTTAGAGGGAAACCTTTACATGAGACATGGTTGCAGTTCCAGAAATTACTCTTGCAATGTCCAACACACGGTGTTCCGAACCATTTGTTGCTACAATACTTCTATTGTAGCCTTGATTCAATCAACAAAGGTATGGCTGATCAATTTTCCCAAGGTAGGCCGATGCAACAACCATCTGAAGTAGCATCACTGTTGCTTGATGACATGACCAAAGTGAATCGAGCATGGCATACTAGAGAGTACCAAGCGTCTCCTTTGAAACTGACCATGAGTAAGTAACAAATTGAGAAAGAGCATGAGCGAGATGAGAACATGGCTAAAATGATGACTCAAATCAATTTATTGTCCAATCATGTCATGAGAGGTGGATTAAAATCATTGAATGCAACTAGAACAAATACTGGGCAGTGCCCTGAGGATGCCAAATTTGAGGTATTATACAATGAAGAAGTTCAATATTTGGGAAACTAAATGGGGGGTTCTCACCCGAACTACCAAAGACAAGGTGGGAACCAAGGTTGGAACAAGGAAAGAGATAGTGGTTGGAAAGATTGAAGAGGTAGAAATTGGAGAGATAGGGAGGCTGAAAAACATAGGTATGTTCCTCCCCATGATCATCCACGACCAAAGGACCCAGCTGGTCCGGAAGGAAACTGAACCGAAGAAATACTTAAAAGGATCTTCAACATGGTATAAGGATCTGACAAAGTATTGAAGGAATTGAAAAATGACTTCTCCACTTCATCTATAATGGTGACATCGGTGTCTATCAAGCAGCTGGAGACTCAAACGTGTCAGATCTCCACCCATCTCAATCCAACGCGAAATGGAACATTGCCTAGTGACACCGTCTCTAATTCAAAAAATGAATGTTGAGGGATTGAGAACTATGTTGTGCCATGACGTTAAATAAAGCGATTTTTGGAAGGCAATCCAAGTCTTTACTTTTATTTTATTTCTTTCAATAATGTGTGTTGTGAGTGCAAGTTAAAAGGAAGTCAATGTGTTTCAAGGGACACACTAGGCGATGCCAAAACCATCACGGAAATCTACCGAAGGCACTGTGTGGACTCATTCTTGTCCACCTTTTGAGATGGAAAATATGAAAAAGTGTACTGTCAACTTAGGCGATCTGAGCTCCAAACGGCGATCCGCCAATGTACACTATGCGTACTCCATCAGGTTTGTTGTATCAGCCTTCAGGTTTGGTATCTGTTCATGTCTTTTTAGCAAGCTTCAGCTCCATTCAGTGATTCGCCGATCACGCTCGACGATATTAGTCGTGACCGCTGAACGTGCCTGGTATAAAATGGCCAAGGGTCTTTTCATTTTCAGAAAGAAAAACCCTTTGCTATCTCTGAGATCCTTATCTTCCTTTCACTTTCAATACCATATTTCAGTGTGTGGGTGTCATTTATGTGTGATTCTCGAGTACCAGGAGTGTGTTGCATTGTGTGATTTGTCGACCAAAATGTTAACCTCCCTCTCTAGCTTGTGTTTACTTCTTATTGAGGTTGGTGTTCGACCTCTATCCTGTTATTTGTGCTAAAATCATGTTTTATGCATGGGCTTGATGTCGTTTGATGTTTTTTGTTAGTTAATTTTGTTGGGGAGTGATACATTGATAGCATTGAATTGTGCTCATGAGTTATATGTGTCAACCTGTGGCTAAAATGGCAAAATTTGATTGTGTTGGTTGAATGTTGAATTGAGTAATGCTATTTGCTGGATCTTGAGTGAAATATGTATGGGTGAAGTTTGATTAACCCAATGTTGACCCGATTACATGATTTTGCCCAATGATAGATGGAGTGACGACTTTCTTAAGGGTAAATCATCAATTTGAGAAAACTTTGTGATATTTGGGGGCAATCTGAGTACCCATGGGTAGAAAAGCATGTGGGTAGATTGTAAAGTTGATTGGGAACTACGTATTGTTTCATATTGTAGTTGAAATTGAAAAATTATGCACTAGGCTGAACACTGTCCGCTCGCCAAGCTTGTCTTTGCTCGCCAAGGTAGTTAGGTGAATCACCGAATAAGACTTAGATCACCTTCCTTGATTGAAAATGTAACTTGGGTAATGTTCCATTCGGCGAGCTTGTCTTAGTCCATCAAAACCCATTCAATGTATCGCTAATTAGGAGTGGGCATCTCTTTTATGCTTGTATCTTTTAATTTTGCACTGTTAGTTTCAGCGGACATGTCTTAGCCCACCGAAACTAACTCGATGAATCACCAAATTGGACTTGACTCAACCCATCATGCCTGAATCCTTTGAATTCTTGCACTGTCTAGTTCGGCGAGCTCGCCTAACCTGTTAGATAAACAACTTTTCCATTAGGCGAGCCTCTATTCAATTTTCGAACTATGCTTTCATTTGATTTTGATTTCAACTAACCTTCACTGATTCTATGTTCGAATGTTTTTGTTTTACAAATTATTGCTAAGACTAAGGGTTAGCAGGTAGTCTCTTTAGATACATAGTCAAATAGGGACTCCTCTCCTACTCCCCCTCCTTTGAAAAGGCATAGGGTCATCACTATCAACGAGCCAGCTGAGGCTCTTCGCCCACAACAAAACACTTTGTGCTCTTTTACGTGTGTGAGTGAGCAACTGAAGAAGGTGGTTGCAAGAAAAAGAATGGACATCAGGTACGAATTGGGGCAGCCCTCTTCTACTTAGGCACTAACATCCAGAGCTCTCCCGATAATTGCTCCAAAATCCCTCAATAGGTTCAAGGCTTCTAGAGAACCGACTATTCTTGATAAGAGACGGCTCTCCACAGACGGTGTCATGAGTGATTACCCGGCAATATGGGAAACGATTCAGTTCCACAAGTTTGAGGGGTTCACAAGATCTCGTAACCCATATGTTCCATCTTGGGTGTGAGAGTTTTACACGTCCTATGCACATGCACAATTTAGAAGCCCTTGGATGAGGTTGATGAGTGTGGCAAGAAGGTAATATGCCACACGGGCGCAATCAACATAGCACTTGTCACTCCATCAAATCAAGTTGATATGGTCCAAATTCGAAAGCACCATGAACTTGATGCTCTGAAAGGTTGGCAGGCACCATTGATATGCAATATTTCTCCACCTTGGATGGTGGATAGTGTGAGAATTGAGAAGAAAGATTTAAACGTAGGATCCCGCTACTATTTCAGGTTCAATAGCAGGAATAACATGTTGTCGCAGAATGAATCCATCCATCGACATCCTAAGGCAGTGTTAGTGGGGAACATCATCGATAGGGAGCATATTAATATGGGGTCAATTACAGTTGATGAGAGGCTATTGAGAGACCGATAGGATCAGACCTCATTTTCTTTCCCAGTCATGATCACATAGTTGTGTGAGGATGATGGAGTTCCCTTTCTGGGGAAAGTTGATGTGTGGATCACCCCAGCCTCCTCCAATGATATCTGGAGGATTGAGTCTGATTATCTACGAGATGATGCAGCTCGGAGAAAGCCTCCACCACCTGACACTATACACGTGGTTGATCCGGCTAGTCTAGCTCCTGAGGCCACTCCATTCGCTCCTTCTATGGAGCCATCAAATATACCTCAGCCTTCTTCATTTCCTTCCACTTCCACCTCTACTATTGTTGATGCACCTCCCCCTGCTCTTATTTCCTGTCGCTCCTTAACCCAGGCCATGATATATAAAATTGGCAATCTTGCCCGATCTACGAATGTGAGGGTAGCGAGGGTTGAGGCTGATTTGCCTAAGTTGTTAGAGCGAGCTATTGAGAGGGTTATAGCTTCACTGAGAGATAGGTTGACTAAATGCGAGGCTTTGATTGAGTCACATGGTGTGAGGTTGAACAACCTCACTGCTAGACTAGAGGCCTAGAAGAAGGTCGGGGGTAGTTTTGAGGTGATTGCTACTATGTAAGGTGAGATTGGCACCTTGAGGGTCGATGTATTCCAGATGAGGTCTACGGACATTTCTATGTTGTGGGGTGAGGTTCTCCTACTTGATGCACCCGTGTATATGCCCCCAACTATGCCTAGTAGTGAGCTTCCTTCTGGTGTGGCTGAGCAGCCGACTAATGATGATGTAGTTGATGTTGGAGTTGAGGATGTTACGAGAGAAGATGATAGGGCTGATGATGATTTGGCTGAGGAGAGAGATGAGGAGGAGATAAGGAGAGAGGAGGCTGAGTAGAGGGGTTTCTTTGACACTGACTAAGTTGCATGATGTTGAGGAAACGATGTCCCGTGTGACTTTGGAGATATCCCTTGAGGATACCTCTGCCATTGTCACCGGTGGAGTCTCTTCAGACTCCACTATTCCTCCTAATTCTATTTCGGGCACTGATGCCTCGGATGAGCCTACATTTCTGCCTCTTGTGATCTTATTATCGGGCAATGATGCCCGAATGATGCCACTCCTCCAGACACTCCTGATAAGAACACTCCACAGGCATAGCCAGTCAGGGGGACCTTTTCACCTTTCCTCCAGTACTTTTTGTTATTTTTCATTGAGGACACAACAGTTACTTTTTGGTGGGGGTGAGGGCACTTATGAAAATATTCTCCTTTACTTTGTATCTTATTGTTTTTAGTTTTTTGATGATGTAGTATTTTGTTTTTATTTTTATCATAGTGTTTCGATTGGCTTATCTCACTTGGTTTCTTTTGTTTTCTCTCAAATTTTCCATTACCCCATGAGTTTTGGAAATACTGAAATGCTTAAGTTTTCATTGATAATAATTAGAGGATCGATTGTGTTCAATATCGATATCTTGAATAGTACTCATGATGAGCATGGTGTATAGTGTTTGTGTTGCAAGAAAGAAATCGAGGTGGTTGCACTTTTCAGTGATCTTTTTGAATCTTGTGATGACTAGATGCGTTTTGATATGAGTCTTGCAATGAACATCACACGTTAGCTTTTGATCTTTTCTGGTTTTGATAAATGATTATGTTTGAAGTGTCATATTTGGTGAGATTTTACTTGAAAGCATGTTTGTGGGATCCTAGAATTTGCCTTGTTAGTCTAATTGTCTAGCCTTGGTAAGTGTAAGGAATGATCTTGGACATAATATTTTAGAGTGAACCCAAATTTCCATATCCTTATGTGACTACCTTGTGAGGGTGTGTATCCATTTTTGCACCATTTGAGCTTAAACCAATTATTGACAATCCTATTGAAGCCTCTTGAGCCAAATTGTCCCTAACTTCTCAACCGAGTCCTTTTTGAAGTATTCGTATGTTTGAATAGCAAACTTAGTCCCAAAGCCTAAGTTGAGGGTATGGAAAGTAAGGATAAATGAAAGTCAAGTTAAAGGGAAAGGAAAATGAAGTGACACAAAACTTTGAAGTTTTTTTTTTTTCTAAAAAAAGGAACCCCTCTTTATAAAAATAAATGTGTGATGAACAACATTTGAAAAATTAAAATGAAAAAGAGAGTTTGGTGAAATAAAAATGGGATACCAAATAAAGTGATTGACAAATCAAAGTTTGAGCTCTCGAATGAAAAAGAGATGAAAATAACTTGAGAAGAGGTGAAGATGATTCCAACAATGATTTGAAAAGGTGAAGTGAATGAGCCAAATTGATCATACCTTAACCCTCAGCCCCATTAGAAGCCTAAAACATCATTTAGATCTTGCATAAACTGGATTGTGTGATGATTGGAAAACATGGGCAAACCTACGGGATGAAGCTTGCATGTATTTCTCTTTTGTGAGAGTGAGAGTTGTATTGATTCCTTACTTCTTTATTGATTTTATTTGTGAGACAATGGAATCGTTATTGATGTGAGGGCACTTAAATGCATTTGTTAAAACATAGTCTTGCATTAGAAAAGAAGCTATAGTGAGCTTGAGCTTGATTTGATACCGGCTAGTCATCATTTAAAGCTTTTTTTTTATCATAATTAAGTGTAGCATGTTAGCTCTCATTGAGAACTGTTGTAGACACCCTTTTTGAGCTATTTGTGTTCTTGATTTACTTCAGGACAAGTAAAAGTTTAAGTTGGGGGTGTTGATGAGTGATAGATTTACACTCATTTGAGGCCTATTTAGCTCAATAATTTGTGTCCTCAATGTCTAATTTTGTCCTATTCGAATGATATTTTGATGATTTGTAATTATGAAGGCTAACGGACAACGCAAGGATGAATGTAGGAAAGAAGGTCAAAAAACATGAAAAGAAGTGTAAACTCCACATTGGCGATCGCCTAACTTGAATGGCGGATCACCCAATGGGCATGACATCGCCCAAGCTGACACTGCAGAACAATTGAATCTATTAAGACAAGTCGGCGAACGAAAAGATAAACGGCGACTCACCGAATGCAAAGGGCGAACAAAGGTAACCACCGCCGAAGGTGACAATACTTGGAGAAAATTGAAGGCTTGAAAGGCGAACAAAGGTGGTACTCAGTGATACACCAAATGTGAAAGACAGTCTCGAACGAGCTCGCTGACTAAGGTTCAAACACCTAAATACTAAAGCATGATAAAGGCGAGCTGATAAGTAGTAGGCGATTCACCTAATGTGATCGGCGAGCCCGAGTAACGTCGTCCAATGTGTCACGCAGTGAGTTTTAGGCCAAATTCTAGAAAACTATAAATAGCCCAAAGGAGAGAGAAAAAGAGGATTCCGAGAGTTCTGAAGGTCAGAAAAGTTGTGTGAAATTTCTGAATAGTTTAGAGAGAGAAACACTTTTACTTTGTGAAGAACACTTTTAGTTTTTGGATTTTTTCAACTTTTTCTCTTGAAATTGATAAATTGAAGTTGAATTCATAGTGGGTTTGCTTGTAATTGTTTAATTTCATGTTACTCATGGCTACCTTCATGAAAGGTATAAATTATTTACAATTTTGCTAAAACCCCAAGATCTAAGGGTGCATTCATGAGATTGGGTGTTGATTTAAAGTAATGGGTATTGTGTTATGCTCTATTTTGTTGATGTTCATATATGGATTTGGGCTAATTAGCATGTGGTTAACTTATGGGTTGAGGTTGCAAACTTAATTCTTATTTCTGATCTCCGATTGATGCTCGAAAGAGATTGATTGGAGTGGGTAATTAGTTTGATACTAGCAATTTAAGTTTGACGTCTGTAACTTGCTTGAAAATAGAGGTTATGGGTCGGATCAATTTGCCCTATTTCTGCATTGAAAGAGAGAATAGAGTAAGGTAATGGTTGTTTAGTTTTTTCACATAGATGAGACCAAAAGAAGATTCTAATAACTGATTCTATGATATCGAAAGAAGATTAATGTCAATGAAGATGACTCAGCTTATCCATGAATGTTCATTACTATAGAGCAACACAATTACCTCTATGTGATATCGATTTCCAATCCCCGCACCCCTAGATTACTTGTTACTAATTTGATTTTCCAAAATTTTAGTACAATTGTGACTATTGATAACTAAATCATTTTCTTAAATTTGGTGAATCATCCACCCACTTGTTCTTACTATTACAAATGAATGAATTTATATTCCAAATTTCTTGATAGAATTCTCTGTGATATGTCATTCTCTGTGGGATTCGACCGCGACTCTTAGTTGGTTATTTTTATTGACGACGACCGCTTGCTCTTTTAATTGATTTTGAAGAGTAGTTTGAGTGTTATCAAAAGGCAACACTATTTCAAAACTACAATATTTTTCTCCATAGACTATTTTATCAATTAGATGTTAACAGACATCATTTTTTTTCTATAGTAGATAGGTGGCCAATTTCTATTACAAATGTTGTTAACTAACTTAAAAATAAAATTCTTAAGTTTACTTACATGCCAAAGAAAGAAGATTCTCTTTGTTGATTACTCAACTTTCTATTCATTACCAAAAAATAATTAGATTTAAGAAAAAAAGAAAGAACTTTTTTAAAAGCAAAAGAAAAATAAAGAAAGAGAAGAATGAAAAACAAATGAGAAAAAAGAAAAAAAATTAAAAGAAATTTTTTTAAAAAAAATGTTGAGAGACAATTGAGCATGAGGAGTTGTTTAAAAATATTGAGGTGCAGAGGGACAAAAGTGTATTTGTTCTATACATAAATAGGAAGAAAGACTTATCTTTAAAGATTTTTATTATGGCAGACAAGAAAATCAAGACCACACACTTTGGGGTATACCTTGTGTAATTATCAGGTTATTAAAAATCACTCCCCAGCCCATTTAATATCGGCAGGTTAGCAAAAAAAGGGGACAGAATTGCGAGCACTAGGTACCACAAATTACATTGGACCAATGCACAACTCAGCGGGCATTGGGAGTTTGAATGCATACCTGATGAACTGAAATTTCAGCAGGTTTTAATCATTAGAAGAACAAAAGGCGCGAGAATATCTAATGCAATATGGCATTCCTCGGGCACGTTAACTGCCTGCCAATACTCGAATCATTAAACAACAATTTCTGAGCAAGTTCTCGAGTAATTTTCTTCTGAGAAGTATCATACATTACATGACATTAATAAGGGAAGCTGGCTAGGCCAGAAGTTTATTTGTGGTCAACAGATTCCAAGCACAATTATACCCTTTACCTTTCATTATTACAAGAACTAGATTCACAAACCAACTGTTTATCTACATAATCCTTCGATAGGAATTGGCAACAGGATTCATAGCAGCTGTATTTTTGTCTCTAGGAAAGCTCTTAAGCTCGAATTCTTGTCCTCAACATCTCTAAATTTAGTTCTCCTACCATGACCTGAAGAACAAGAAAATACTGGGTAAATTATTTATCTGATTTACTTGGTTGAAATGAGACGAGAAAATGCAATCAATATTAAACAAATGCCGACATGAGGGTCTAAAGGAATTGCCACATCTTTGAGCTGTAAAACTGAAGCAACAGACAGTTCTATGCAGATACTTCCATGTGTCATCAAATGAACAAGTGCCTGAATCTGTAGGTATACTCGAAAGCCTTTTGGTCAACACGACAACAATTCATAAGAGCTACACTAGTTTTCCTGTGTTAAGCTCTTCTTCATTGACCAAAGAAAAAAATTTGTCAACCACATGGTTTTCTGCACTTCTCCGATTATCAAGTTTTAGACTTGAGTAATACCAGTTAATTAAGTTCAACAATTGCAACTATATGCATGAATTGTTTGGCAGAGGTATCAGTAGTAATCATGTACTGTTACTAGAAAGTGCAGTGGAAAGCCATAAGACTTCAATTAAAATATGAAACAGCCATTATACACATCAAGGTAAACATCCTCCTGACTTCTTGGTTGGGGGAGTGGAGTAAATTCAAGAATGTTCAAAGCAATTTGAATTTCACAACATTGAAAATTATTGAAAAAGGAAAACTGCAAGTAGGGGTGTCAATTATGATAAATGAAACTGTAACTTATCTAACCTGTCCAGAGTTTGAGTAGACATGTAGGGTTATGACAAATTGCTCAACCTATCTTGACCCAAACATCTAGATGCAAATATATTTCAGACAAATCAAATCACTACCTCAACTCGTTTTGACCAACCCATCTATTTGATACCCTAAGATTGTCGATTTTAACCCTTAAAACTGTTACTTGTCCAAGCTTAAGTTGGACAGAGTTGGCTGTGTGTTGTTATTCTACCTAGTCCAAGTAAAGTTTGATCAGCTAGTTCAAGACCTATTTATTAATTCAAACCATATTGATTTACCAACTGAGTAGACCAACCCATTTAACACCCTTAACTGCAAGACCAAACTAGAAGAAAATGCACTGCTACTCAATATAATGAAGGTTAAGATGGTTTTAAGAACTGAAAGGCAAGCAGAACTATTATTGATGGTGACCAGAGGGATGTGATGCAACAAGATAAGAGAACACTAAATTGTTAGAACAGAATGGGAAAGGATTTGCTACATATTTCAAGCTTAACTCCCCTGGTCTAATCCCCAATACAAGGTAAGATACTAAAATAACAAAGATGGTGAAAGATATGTGATTTGCTAGCAGGAGACGAGCGAAAGTTGTATCTGAGTCAAATACTACACGTATATAGATTTCTCAAAAAAGCTCAAACCACAGACAAATGGTCTGCTAGCAGAAGACGAGGGAAAGTTGTGTCTGAGTCAAACACTACACTTATAAAGACATCTCAAAGCTCAAACCACAAATAAATGGTTTACCAAGTAAATAGCCTTGCACATGCTAATTACCATTACTTGCTAATAATATGTTCCTAGTATCCTGTTGATTTTCCAAGTGGTGTGGCTCCATTTAGTTCTTTGTATCAGTATAGAAATGCGCAAACAAGTCAATCTTCAATATAACAAGCATTACTCACCCGGAAGTATCCATTCAAAATCCAAGTTGAGCATCAACTTCACACTGCTCAATTGCTTGGGCACTGCAAACATTATAGGAGATCATATCAGATCTCGTGCTAAAGCAACATTAATAGGTAGAAAGAAACCTAAAGCTAAATAAGCGCAGACATGAATAAAGCACTACCTCCAAACAAATTTCAAATATACCCTACAAACACTGAGCAAAAATCTTTCACAGAGAAGAAAATAGTTTCCACCCAGCTCTCCTCATAAAAAAATCTGGGTTGAACTGAACAAACAAAAGATGGCTAACTTATCTTCTTTTTTTGAAACTGGTAAGGTTGTATTCTTCAGCATTAAGGGCATGCTGGCCACCACCAAAAAGTGTCAACTACAAACTTCCTAACAAATCTACAATTTGATCTGTATCTACTATACACAACTGTTTACACCAAAAAAGTAGAGATACTATACAATTCCATTTGACCTTGTGTATGGAATTGGATCTATTTTTGAAGCATCTACTATTCCTTTCCTTCCAAACTGACCACCATATGCATGATGGTATTAACCTCCACCATCTCCTCCGACTCTTGGTGCCTCCTCTCCTTACCCAGCTCTTCAACACGTCTGATGTACGTACTGGCATTGTCCAATTCAGATTTGAAATGCTAGAACAAATTCCAGATTTGAGCAGTGTAATTACAATGCAAGAAAAGATGGCTGTTAGTTTCACTTGTCAAATTGCATAAAAACACCTAGGGACCAGCTGTCTACCCTTCTTCTAAAGTACTTCCTGTGTTAAGCAAGCTCTCTTTATCACTAGCCAAGTGAAGCATTTCACTTTTGTAGGGATATCCCTCTTCCAAAAATAGTTCCAGAGGTGTTTTGGTCTCCCTGCCATCACCTGGAGACCTCTTCTGTAAGCACTGTTGACTGAGAAAAGGCCATCTTTGTTGTGCTTCCACAACATCCTGTCTCTGGCATTTGCATTTATGATCACTCCACCTAGCATCCCTAATATCTCAGCCACCCTTTCCGCCTCCCAATCATTGAGAAGTCTTCTAAAAACTAAATCCCAACCCTGTTCAGTCCAGCAATCACCAACATTAGCATCAGGATTTCCAAAAATTTGAAAAAGATCTGGGGATTGATCTATCCAAACATCCTTCCAAATTTTTTTTTGTGCCACTTCCCACCTTGATATATAAATTTGTCTCCATTTGTGGCCACAAGCTTCTAATTGATCTCCATGCACCCACACCATACGGTTCTGTTGTGTTCTATGAACACCAAGGGTTTAACTCACCATATTTAGCTATAATCACCTCTTTCCCGAGGGCATTTCTCTCCTCAGTGTACCTCCACAACCACTTCTTCAATAGGCTCTCATTTTGTAGTTTCAAGTTTTTAATTCCCAGCCCCCCTCTGTCTTTGCTAAGTAGAGCAGTTTTCCAGTTTACTAAGCTATAGCCTTTTCCATCCTTGTTGCCTTGTCATAGGAATTTTCTCCTTAGCTTATCCAGATTTTCCACTACTTTTCCTGGGATTGGGAATAGAGACATCACATAAGTGGGCAGAGAATCAAGAACAGAGTTTATGAGGATCAATCTTCCTCCAAGTGAAAGATATTGAGCCTTCCATCCAGAAAGCTTCTTTTCAGTTTTCTCCAAAATACCATCCCATATTTCCAAGGCTTTGTGATTGTTACCCAATGGCATGCCTAGATAGGTGGTAGGCAGCTTCCCAACACTACACCCTAGTATGCTTGTCATCTCTTTTATCTGAGGTACCTCATTCACAGGGAAGAGACTACTTTTTCCCCAGTTCACTTTCAATCCAGAGACTGCTTCAAAAAGTACCAATATTACTCTAATGTAGCTTATTTGTTCTTCTACAGCATCACAAAGGATGATGGTATCATCTGCGTAGAGCATATGACCAATTTCTCTTTCTTCCCCCCCTCTGCCTCCCACTTTGAAGCCTCTGATCCATCTATTTTGTGTATCAATCCTCATCATAGCATTAAAGCCCTCCATTGCTAGGATGAACAGGAAAGGGGAGAGAGGATCACCCTGTCTCAGTCTCCTTTCTGATTTAAAAAAACCCACAGGTTCTCCATTCACAAGCACAGAGAACTTGACAGTTTTAATGCATGTCTCAATCCACTTCAGCCATTTGCCCCCAAAGTCCATCTGGCTAAGGATATTTAAGAGAAAAGACCAATTTACATGGTCAAAAGCCTTTTGGATATCGAGTTTTCACATTAAACCAGGACTTCCTTCCTTTATTCTGGAATTAATGCATTCACTGACTATGAGTGCAGCATCCATGATTTGTCTCCCCTTCACAAAAGTCATCTGATGTTTGTTGATCAATTTATCCGGCACTTGTTTCAATCTTTCAGCCAGCAGCCTAGCAATGAGTTTGTAGACACCCCCTACTAAGCTAATTGGTCTAAAATCCTTCGAATTGGACGCTCCCGCTTTCTTTGGAATTGAGGGGATAAAAGTTGCATTAAAACTCTTTTCAAAAACTTGATTGGAGTGAAAAAACTGAATAGTTTTGATAATATCTTCCTTCAATAGGGTCCAAAAGGTTTGGAAAAACATCATTGGGAATCCATCAGGGCCAGGTGCTTTCTCTTTTGCACACATGTTTAAGCTTCCCAAAATTTCCTCCTCCTCAAAAGGTCTTTGCAGCCACACCTGCTCCACTTCAGTAATTCTTGAAACATCCAATATTCTTTGATCAGGTCTCCACCCTTCAGTCTCTTTGTAAAGGTTTTTATAGAATTCCTGCGATGCTTCTTTAATCCTGATTTGATCCTTAGTGATTTCACCCTCCACCTCCAGTTGTTCCATTGAGTTGAACCTTTTATGAGAGGTTGCAATCCTGTGGAAAAATTTAGTATTTTTGTCCCCTTTTTTAGCCATTGGATTCTAGATCTCTGTTTCCAAGCTATCTCTTCCTGCTTTGCCACTTCTTCAAACTCCATACCCAAGTGAGTTTTCTGTATCAACTCGTCGTCAGTGAGTGGCCTTTGTTCCTAAATTGTTTCCCAGCTTGAGATTTGATTCAGGATATCTTCTTTCCTTTGCTTCCAATTTCCCTTATTGGTTTTGCTCCATTCTGTAAGCTTTGCTTTCAGCATCTGTAATTTTTCGGCCAGAATATAACCTGGTCTTCCATTCACATTGAAGGATTCCCACCACTCTCTAACTTTTTCTTTGAAACCCTCAACTTCTAGCCACCATGTTTCAAATTTAAAATATGATTTTCTCCACCCTTCATCACCCCACAAATGCTCAATGATGCATCAAAATGGGAGCCATAAAGGGAAATTGTATCTCCTCCACTTACTTTTTCACAGTATTATTGAAATCACATTATCCCCACCTCCAATTAGGCAATGACCATGGAGCAGATTGCCCCACCTTGACATCTGTTAATTACTTATTCAGAGTGGAGATCCCTAAGATCTAAGTTTGTCCATATCAGTGATTGTCCATACAAATAATATTTTCAGATTCATTCGGAGAGTGCATACATCTGCTAACTTGCTGAATACGATATATATTACAAGTCTTTCAGAAAAGATCAATCTCTTCTTCCGCAGAATTTATTTTAGGTCCACTGCTAAAGGTAAAGCAGGCAAAGATAATGTGAGGGATCGTGAACAACTCATACTTGAAAGCATTCCCAAGTTCCATTAGGCTGATATATGGATTCATTATTCCACTACATCATTTTACTCGGTTATCTTGAGAGCACTGTCAAGGTAAGCTTCATTGGAATATGCTCCCCCAACATTCACCCTATAAGGGGAAATCTCCACCCTATATCCACTACCCATTTCATTATCACCACCACAACAACAATAACATCATGGCATAATGAAAATGTCAAGAACATGCACCTGAAAACTGGTTGTATCTCTCGGAAATGGTCCAGCCAAGTTCACCCATGGCGAAGTGGTCTCCAGTAAAAAGCACCTTACGTGATTTGTATAGCAAGCATACTGACCCCTACCATTATGACGGTACCACAAAACAGAGTTAGAATTGGTAATTTAAAAGTCTGAACCATGATTTCGCAAGATAACTAGAAATAATCACTAAGTCACTGTATAACATTGAATCCACTATCACATTGATCCTTAAATTACAATGATAAAAAGTGAATTGCATGTCGGTTAGCAATTGGAATTCTAAAAGTTTGACCACCATTAATTCACAAGGATGACAGAAATGAACCATCAGACAACTGCTAAAATGTTAAAATCACAATTATAGTTATCCCTAAAGTAACAAGATAAACAATGAACTATATGTCGACTAAGTGACTAAGGTACAAGAACAATTTACACACTTCTGTATGTCCAGGTGTATGTACAAGTGAGACATCGTCACCGAGGCTCCATGGTCCACTCCCCTCCAGCTTAATCTCTACGGCAGCAGTTGAGTGATCTACCTGAAATCAATTTAATGTCAATATTAATATACCATTGTCTAGGATTGCAATTTCATCTTATAAAAGATATAAAAACCATTGTTTAAGAGTGATATTTAAAGAGAAGACTACAACTAGCAAAGAGAAACAACTCCCTATATGCATCCGAAGTGATGCAAAGGAGTCACCTAAAGTAAAGCACACAACAACTCACGAAGCACACTGACTTTAGTATGACTCACTTCTTATCATAAATAATAGTTTGAGGTTAACACCAATAGGGATATAAAACGAGTTGACTTGTTACTAAAGAGTAAAAATATAATGGTAGCTGATGAACTTGAGTTTTATTGATCATTGTATTGGTTTTTATATAGCCAATGTAGTGCATACAGAACTGAGCAAGACTAATCGCTTAAAGAAAATTTAGGTAACGGAGGAACCTACGTGAAAACAAATCCTAAATATAAAGAAGCTATTAAGTACAAAATAAATATCAAAAATCAGAATAACAAAGAGACCTAAACTAGTAAACTAAAGGAAATTTGCTAGTTGTTTTTAAGGCCCCACAAGTTGGCATGGATGTCTGCAGATGTTGGGTGTATTTATATGTCTTCACACATTACTCTACTCGCATTTCTATCACTTTTGAGTGCTAAAGTGATAGAAATCAAAGGCTCAGTGCGGTGCATGCTCTATCACGTCCAAACTGGCAGTGTTGACCAATGCGCCGCGTCCAGCAGATATGAGAAAGAAGAAAAATTTCACCAAGCGTTGGATGCGGTGATCGACGCGGTGCGACATCTATCTCGACAAATTCAATGTGGCACGTCCTCTATCACACTGAAGAAGTTTCTGAAATGGTTAAGTGTTGGCCGTGTTGGTCGATACAGTGCACCACCTGTCGCGCGCGTTGGTCGATGTAGTGCATCCAAGAGCAGCTAGAGTCCAGAATTTTACCCAATCCTTTGTGGGCTTGGATAGTCCCTCTAAGAAATTTTCCTATTCTTATAAATAGCCCAAAACCTCATTTTAGGAAGGATTAGGATGTTTTACACAAGGTTTTTATGCTTCGGAGCAGAGTAGAGTCACGAACCATCGGTCTTTTTCTATCTTCCAATTATTAGTTGCTGTTTTTCACTTCTAAAATTCATCTGATTGTTATCATGAACATAAGTGGCTGATACCCCTTGTTATGGGGTTGTGGAAGAGCCATGAATATTGTCGTTTGAAGAAGACTTTTATCTTAGTTTGAATGATCAGTTTGTGATTGTTTCTTAGTCTTGTGATTAATTGCTTGATTGTGTAGCAAACATTTAAATTCTATCAACTATATAACTAACATACTAGGGAAAGGCGGTGTTAGATTAGAGAAAGGTTAAAGAGAGCATGATCTAACTCCCCAAAGGTTTTGCGACTAGGATAGGAATATACCTAGCTGCCGTGTTTGCTTACATGTTGTAAACGTTAATCAATTTCATAGGAATATAAGAGGCGATGTACTTTGAACAAGCGAGTAGTAATCCAGAGAATACTACTCATATTAATCCGTAGCAATAGTCAATAATTCAGATTAGGAGAAAGTATTTTGATAACTCAATAGGATTGGTGAACCAACCACTACCCTGGAATGCTCATCTCTCTGTGTTACTTCTAAGTGTGAAATCGCTTCATTTATTACTCATTAGCATAAATAACCTAGTTTTATATTTTTGTAGTAGTTTATAATCAAATCAACTTTTGGTGAAAATACTTGTTTAATTAATTAGTAATAGTGAAGTCTAATAAATTGTTGATCATAAATCCCTGTGGGTACGATATCCGACTCTCGAATCACTATATTACTCGGCGACCACATGCGCTTGTGTGCGCCTTCGGGAGAAACAAGTTTTTAGCATCGTTGCCGGGGGCATAAAAATTAATAGTTTACTTAGAATTAGCTATTATT
Organism: Solanum etuberosum; assembly: GCA_029582245.1. Taxonomy (NCBI): domain Eukaryota; kingdom Viridiplantae; phylum Streptophyta; class Magnoliopsida; order Solanales; family Solanaceae; genus Solanum; species Solanum etuberosum. The sequence continues at coordinate 33,808 of JAJONR010006352.1, forward strand.
ATATTTGTTATTCAAGTATTGAGAAGGATCATAACAACCGTGAGGATTTTGGCTCAGAACCTAAAAGGACACTTCACAGGCGAAGGAGGGAGTTGCTACAATTTGACTATCGACAGGCACTCGTTCACTTGCTTGTTAGATATGGTCGTTAAAGGTAGAGTGCAAGAAGTGGCAATGCTACTTTTGAGCAATGTCACATCGACCATGTCAAGCCCAACATCACTGGGTGGTTCGAGCTGAAACAGAGCATGTTACAACTGCTTCATGCTAACAGGAAATTCCTGAGTTTATGGCATGAGGATCCTCAGTAGCACATCCTGAACTTCCTAGAGATCAGTGATACTTGTACCACTATACTATAGGGGTCACATCTGACTATGTCAGACTCACTGAAAGACCCTGGGAGTTTGGCAGTTCAGAATCTAGAGAGGCAGATCGGCCAGAGTAGCTAGTAGTACACAGAACACTATACCACATGGAGCATTTCCAAGTGACACTGAGCTGAATCAAAAGCTCTGGCCAATGTTGTGACTCTCAGAAATGGAAGAGGACCGGAGGAAACACAAAGGAAGGCAAAGCTGAGAAGGAAGTGAATGCAAATGATGTAATTGAACTGGAGCGGCCAGCGAAGGAGTCGGTGGCAAAGCAACCACACCATGTGGTCGCCAAATCACCACTTCCCTTCCCTTGGCGGTTAATAAAGCAGAAAGAGGAGGCAAAGTACAAGAAATTTCTTGATTTACTAAAGCAGGTGCACGTTAATGTTCCTTTGGTAGACATGCTGCAAGGAATCCCAAAGTATACCAAGCATATCGTGGAAATTGTGGCTAACAAAAGTCAGTTCACTGAGTATGCTACAGTAGCACTTACTGAAGAGTACACTTCGCAGATTCAAAAGAAGTTGCCAACAAAACTGAAAGACCCTGGGAGTTTCACTATTGAAAATGTCATTGGGAAACAGGTCATTGCCCAAGCACTATTTGATCAAGGGGCTAGTATAAATTTGATGTCCTCATCTGTTTTCAGGAAGCTAGGTTTGGGGACCCCTAATCCCACTACTATTGTTCTACCAATGGCAGATAGATCTTTGGCACGACTAGAGGGGATTATCAAAGATGTACTCATGCAAGTTGGGGATTTGATTTTTCCTGCAAATTTGTCATCCTAGATTTGAGCCAGATCCGGAAGTCCCCATCTAGCCATGGGCAGAGAACTGATTGATGTAGCAGGACAGTTAACCATGAGAATGCATGACCAAGTAGAAGTATTCAATACATACAATGCTCTGAAACTGCCTGCGCACTATGAAGAGTTGTCCATTACTAATGTGGTGGGGCTATAATTTTGAGTTGCCTCCCATCACTTCAAATGATTCATTAGAGAGAGGTTTGGTCTGCTATGGAGATGCAAAACCGAACAAATGGGTGCAAATATTAGGCATGGCCAGCATTTATATTAGAGAAGGTAATTTTGAGCCGCTAAACAGACCACTGGGACCCCCACCCGAGTTATCAACTGTGGAAGCTCCTAAATGTGAGTTCAAACCCATACCAGTACACCTCAAGTATGCTTACTTGGGTGAAGGTGAAACTTTGCCAATTATTCTATCATCTTAACTCTCTGAGTTGGAGAAAGACAAATCATTGAAGGTGTTACGGAAGCGCAAGAGGGTAATTGGGTGGCTAAATTGGCAGACATTCAGGTTATCGATCCAGCATTTTGTATGTATAAAATACTCTCAGAAGAAGGCCACAGACCTAGCATAGAGCACCAGGGGCGATTAAATCATGTGATGGAAGAAGTGGTCAAGAATGTTACCTTCTAAACAAAAAATAAAGTGGTCAAGAAGAAAGTTATCAAGTGGTTAGATACGTGTATTATCTATCCTATTTCTGAGTATATCTGGGTGAGCCCGTTCAGTGTGTCCCTAAGAAAAAAGGGATGACAGTAGTGACCAATGAAAGAGATGAGTTCATTCCAATAAGAACTGTGACTGGGTGGAGATATGCATGGATTACTAAAAGGTGAACAATTCCACAAGAAAGGATCATTACCCGATATCCTTATATATTGATCAGATGCTAGACATCTTAGCTGGATAAGAATACTATTGCTTTCTATATGGGCATTCCGGCTACAATCAGTTAGTCATTGCTCTAGAGGACCAAGAAAAGACGACATTCACCTGCCCATATAACACATTCTTTCAAGCGAATATCGTTTGGATTATGTAACGTCGCCAACAACATTTCAGAGGTGCCTGAGGGCGACATGATCGAAGACTTTGTTGAGGACTTGAGTTATTCATGGATGATTTCTCTATCTTCGGGAAGTCATTCGATGATTGCTTGAATAACCTGGATCGAGTGCTTGGACAGAGTGAGGAGACAAATTTGGTTCTCACCCTCACTCGGGGAGAAGTGCCACATTTTATGATCCGAGAGGGAATTGTCCTAGACATAAGGTGTCAAAAGGGGGCTTAGGAGTTGATCGAGCAAAGGTGGAAGCAATTAAAAAATTACCATCTCCTATGTCCATTAGGGCTGTGCACTGTGCGGAGATTATTTGGCCACACAGGGTTTAATGGGCACTTCATTAAAGATTTCTCTAAGGTGTTGAACCCTATGTGCAAGCTATACTCGAGAAGGATGTTAAATTTATCGTTGATGAAGCATGCTTGAAGGCATTTGATGAACTCTAGGAGGAATTGGTGATTGCACTAATTATTATAGCTCACGATTGAATCTGCCATTTGAGCTTCTGTGTGACTACAGCGATATCACAGCGGCGGTTGTCCAAGCTGAAAGAAAGGAGAAGGTATTTCACTCTATTCACCTGCACCAGTAAGACTCTTGATGTTGTTGAGATGAGTTACTGAAAAAGAGCTATTGGTCGTGGTCTATGCCTTCAACAAATTCCGTTCTTATCTTGTGGGGACTCAGGTGATTGTGTACACGTATCATGCTGCTATCCGTTACCTTCTTAGTAAGAAAGACGCGAAACCAAGTCTTATCAGGTAGATTCTCTTGTTGCAAGATGTTAGAATCCTAGGAATATTCTATAGCATATGTGTAAATATAGTAGGTAGCTTATTTATTCCTAAATTTACTCCTATTTTAATTAGGTATTGATTAGGTATCTATTTGTATTGGTTTCCTTTGTTTTTTAGGATATGTAAACTTAGCTGTTGGAAACAGCACAGCAGCTGCCCGATATTCTGCCTCCTAGAAGAATGAGTTCTATAATGATATCTTAGATGATCAGTCACACAATAAAGTCAACAAATTGAATATATTACCTCCCGCGAATGAAGAATTCGTTCACAGCCTAAATGATTTGACCATTTCTCATGATCTGCGACATCATCGCTGGTAATCAATATAATAATTAGTGCATGTTAGAGATGAACATGATGCAAAATGATATCACCATACCTGTGCGTGAGGAACATGTAACGAGCTCCACCTAACATTTTAAGATTATTTTCCAGTTTTGTTGTGTACCTTGGACTGAAAATGGTTAGTTATGTCAGTACTGAATTGATATGCATCCAAGTTCGAAAATTCTAGATATCTAGCACTTCCCAACATCCCTTATATTGTTTCCAAGTAATGGTAACATTCCCCTATTCACTAAATTAGTTCTCTTCAGCCGCCCCTTGTGTATTGTTTATTGTGAAATCAACAGGCTGTGATGAACTATGAATACTAAAATACCTGTCAACAAGAATATTTCCTACAGCACGAACGATCAAATAAGAAGCTGCTCCAAATGACTTGTCAGAATGATAACCACAGTGGTAAACACCCTGAAAGTTGTAGAAGACTCTTAGACAAAGCAGACACAAATCTCAGGAATTGGTGATGTTGCACTGTTCTATGCGTCTGTAGGTGCCAGATAGGAAAAGAGACGTGGCATTAAGAATAACTTACAAATTTTATTAGTCAATAATGCTAAATGTTTTTCCATAAAAATATCAGGAGACTTCATAATGATACGATTAAAAAAGAAACTTATAGAGAATACTGTATCAATGAATTTCACAGCAATGGAGAATGAATATACCAGCAATGTATGCTCATCTATTGGAATTGGGAAAGTCTTCTGAACTTCTAAAATATCATGAGGAGGCTTCTCTGTATGGATTGAACTTGTTGGACATGATAGTAAGGCCTTGCAACATCATTAATCCAAATAGAAAGTCAGAGAAACTATAAAGTATTTGGAATTAATGATAAGATAAGAGCATCAGATAAAGTTTCTCCAAGCTAAATGCATATTAACATAGAATTTTAAAACTGCTATGCATACTTTCAAGTAGTGTCTTTTCCACCTAAAGCTCTTTCGCCACAATGATTACTGTTTAACTATTTTGAAATAGATAATCAATAGCAATGTTCCCAATCCAGATTATAGATGAAAACAAAACTAGCACCTGAAGAGCTCTCAGTCGTTCTTCTTCACAGCTGGGCTGTTTAAAGACTGCTGACATATCACCAGCTCTTGTAAAGTTCTCCTAAAAAGTACAAGAAATAAAGCAATTGTCACTCCCAAAATTAGGTTTTCATCTGTCCAATTAAAGGGGACCATGCGACAGTAGAACTGAGTGCCCTCAACAAGTCTATGTATTTATAGATTTGTCTTCGATTATAACCAATTTCTTAGAATTCATGTTTGTTCTCGTTCAATAATTGCAGTTTGGAAACGACATCCAACAGAGATGAAACCCGTATACAATAGGATGGAAATAGAAGTCCTGATGATTTAACACCAGTGTTATCAAAAGTGAAAAGCACAAAAAAACTCTAAGGTCTGTTTAATGAAATATTAATTGTTTAGTGTCGCCTCTTCAAGAAACGATCATTGGCAAGGAAAAGTATGTCTTAGAGCCTTGAAAATGACACTGAAGTGCACATTAAGCGAGGCAAAGCGCTCAACATGTTTTGAGCCTCTCTTCAGGTCTTAAGCATGTCTTTGACAACACTGTCTGCCACACCACTGAACACATATACAAGTTCATAAATATGAAGAATTCATTAATGCTAGACCAAGGTGATGCCTTTTTTTGCAATATGTCGTAGAAAAATTACATCGGTCATATATAATTTAGCCAACAATCTACACATATGGGTAGAGCAAGAGTAAAACCATTTGGTCCCGGAGTCTTTATCTGCAAAACAGTTCTTCACTACTTGCTCAACCTCATCTTATCATAATGTTCTTTACAGTTCATTCTTCTCGCTAGACTGATTCCCCAAACAATAATGTTATCATTATTATATCCTCCCCTCTCATTTTTCTTGTAATTCAACAGCATTGGAGAACATACACACTCAATTGTTCCACGTTTTCCATCTTTTTCCCATTTTTATGTATACTGTTCCTTAAAATTTAAAACTGTACCTCATTTAGGCATTCGTCATTGGATAAAAGAACTTTGGTGTTGTTGTCCCGCTCCTTAAACATTAATGCATAACTTTTATTCCAAGTATTGATGCAATTAACATATTTCTTGGCTTTCCTTTGATCTCCACACTTCAAGTTGTTTACACATCGGATAAATTACCTACATTTTCCTTTTCGTTAACCACCTAAATTCTGGTAAGAGTTTTGAAAATTGTTGTCAATCCGTCTACCGTGCTTGTGTGTTCCGTTCTTGTAGATTCTTCCTCAACTATTTAAGCATTACAGCTAATCTAAAGCTTTCTTCTACCTGAACTAAATATCCATACCACCAAGTTTACTCTAACTGCGGAAATCCTTCCTGTTTCCTAGTATTGTTAAGACAAGAGGCCAATAACGCCCAACTCATTTCACCACTAAGAGTAGACAAAATGATTAAACAAGAGATATGGGTAAATCCAGTTTCCCATCATACAGAGGTTTTACCTTGTTATAGACTGCCAAGAATCAAAATTCATTCTCAATTTTGAATAGTAATTCGCATCGTTATTGTCATAAATGCGAGTCCCATGAAACGTGGATCAATTGTTCACATGTATCATGGTTTATTACATATAACTTAAAAGAAAATGTGGGAACCATTGTGTGAAATGATGCTATTCTAGTGTATAAGATATTAAGAAATATTGATAATTACCGGAGCCATCCATCGACAGGTATCACAGTCTATGCATGTATGATCTGCAAATTAAACGTAGCTGCTTAATGATTAAATCAAATAACAACATGATTGAACTTCACATCATTAAACCATAGTCCTATATAATTCAGGAAGTACATCTGGAGTCAAGTCATATGTATTGAATCATTGGTAAAGGCAAGCAAGTATCATGATTATATCACTTAATTTGATCTTTAATGTTACTAATTATTACCCAATAGTGACTAATGAACAGTTCAAACTATATGCAGTTGAGAAAGAGTTTATGGAAATGAAGAAACAGAAAATAAGGGAGTAGAGATAATGATGTGTAAGTTGGGCTTTACCAACAAAAAGAAAATGATCAACTTTGAATAAAGCTTTGACCAAGCATCGTAGCTAAAATTAAAAAAGTGCGGGTCAGATGATTGTCATCTGCCATCACAGTTGTTGTACAAAGCAAAAATAGGGATAGGGATAGGGATATTTGGATGTGATGAGTGCAAATAGAGTTGTAGTTGACTCAAACTATTGCTTCTGTCTACAGAATGAAGTAGGAATGTTAGATAAACATTACCGACAAAGAACTCTCCGGAGACGTTCTGAGGACGTCGAGCTTCCAAGGAAGCTGTGATTATGCTCGGCGATTGAAAAGCTTTAACCCGTTTTGGAGACGAGTTTTGTACGTTGCCGTTATATTGGAAGCTCCGACGAATATGAAAGCTAGTCGATGCCGTTGCAGCAGTCATGGCGAATAGCCCAGGTGTGAAGTATGCTGATGAAGTTGCTGGATTGTTTTAGTTATTTATTATTGTAAAAGAAATGAAGATTGGCTATGAAATCGGTGTCTCTACGAAAGTGTGCTCAATACGGCTCTATCCGCTCTTTCTAGTTCTAGGAATATATCATAATGTTAGATGCTGATACATTAAAAAAAATATGTTACGCTTAAAAAGAAAAAAATCTTAAAATTAAATTACAATCTTCATGCAATCAAGTTATTTCTTAATTAAAATGACTACATGTGTTTGCCCAAATTGGCTAAGTAATATTTTTGGGCCAAATAGGTACTTGTTTACAAAATCCTAATAATTAAGCAACATCCTCTTCTAATTTGTAAAGGTAATAGATTTTTGTCTTTTTGTAAACCTTATTGGATTTGTATTCCTTATTCATATTAGTTTGGGATAGCTATACAAGGGAGTAATTGAATAGTAGGACAATGTCTGGCAAAATGATTATTGCAGGTTTTACTGGTCAACTTCGAGGCTGGTGGGATAATTATTTAAATATAGAAGAGAAAGCTTCTATTATAAATGTTGTAGCTACTGATGATGGTGTTGATAATTTGGGCATGACTCTAGTTAAGAACATAGAAGATGTTGTTTATACCCTTGTTCTCACCATATTAGAACATTTTAATGGTAGATTTACCAATCAGTATGAGACTGTCCGTACCCTCCTTAATGGTCTAAGATGCCAGACATTGTCCTATTATTTGAGAATTCCTGATACATTCGAGGGGAGAATTGCTATTCAATACAAATATTTGTTCATCTTTGTTTTAAGAAACTATATTGTATTATACATATTGCTATGTATTAGATACATGTAGTATATGATACATTAGTGTTTATGTATCAATAATAATATTTAATAATGTCTATAGATACATAGTCAGTTGAATAAGTTTGGGTGTATGTATCTGGTAGTAAAATATAACGAAACATGTAATAGTTATGTATCAAAATACATAACTTGAACATGATACATACTAATTTGTATATCAATAACTTAGGACTATGTATCAAAATTAATATTTGAACTCGATACATTATGCATAATAAAAATGTAATGTATCATAATGTTGAAATGAAGAATTATACATTAATTTAAGAAATAAAATAAATCGATACATTAAAAATTTGAATCCATATGTATCGGAAAAAGATGAACAACATAGAATCGAAAAAAAATCAGCAATCTGATCTGTTGAAAGCAAAAACAATGATGAAGAAATCCCTATACACTTTCTCTTTTGCTTTGTATCAACTCCCGTAGTATTTTTTTCACTTTCAACAATGGCGTCACCCATGGATCTCGACTCAAATCCCTTATCGGAGCCAACAACAACTCGACATTTTTCCCTTTTTGCGCGTTTTGTCCATAGTCGATTTAGAAGTCGAAGATGCATCCTTCTTCGATTAATTGGATAATCTTAATACTAAAAGATGTAACATCATTCAAGTGTATCAGAAATTTGTAGATAAAAAAAACTAAAAATAAAAATAAAAGTTGTTAACTGATGAAGTGGAAAATAATGTATGAAGAAGAAGAACTACCTCTTGAATAATTTGAAATTGATGAACTGAAAAGAGAAAATATTTGAAATTCAAAAATGGAGTAATGGAGGTAACTGGTGATAAATGGAGTGAATTGAGGCATGAAAAAAGGAGCAAAAACCGTGGGGTTGAGTGTCAGAGTGATGTATTTGAAAAAAGAGAGAAATTGAGAAAAAAAGAAGAAGGGATTTATGTAATTTATTGAAACGGTGGGATTTTAAGAAAATAAGGTAAAAAAAAAGGTGTGTAGTTATGTAAATTTTTTTCTTACTAGTTACGATAGCTCTTGTTGTGCACGGGGCGCAATAACATTAATTTTCATAGCAATTTATTTTTTATAGCAATTTCTTTTTTATAGTAATTGAAATAATTTTTATATTTGAATGTATTACTATTTTAAAAGTGAGTTAGAAAATAAACTATAAATTATTTTTCTAAATTTGAAATGTAACTTCAAATTAAATTTTTAATTTTCACAACCAAACATTAATTTTCAGATAAAATAAAATTTATATTGAATTTTGAAGAAAATGTAAATTGTAATTTTTATAGTAAAAAAAAAACTTAGAAGTTAAATGAAATGACTGACAACACAAACATTTTTTAATAAAATTTTATGTCAACAAAAAGAATACGGATTTAAGAAACAAAATTTTCTTTGTCCTTCGAATTTTTGGGTGAATCTTACTATCACGATCCGAGCCTACACCCTGGATGTGGCCGGCACTCAAGAACCATTATTGGTCCCCAAGTGAACCCTTGGTCTGGCTCATTACTCAGCGGAAGACTTACTCAAGTGAAATAGGAACCTCAAATCCAAACTCAACTCATAAAGATATCATTAATGAAAATAGTTTAATTCAATATAATCTGAAATACTCAATAAACATAACTGATCAATTCAAGTCTTTAAAACATCACAAAAGGGATAGGAAAAGACTCCTCAACTGCTACTATCTTGAAGCCTCTAATAAAATGATGGGAGTCGGAACAAGATCCACGACATCCTAACAAACTAGAAAATAGATATGAAACCCTCCGGAAGCAAGGAGGCTCACCAAAGCTAGTTGGAACTGCAAGTGGTATCAATGGAGCTCCTGTTGATGACCCTAAACACCTATATCTGCATCATGAAAAGATGCAGGCCAAATGACATCATATGAGCATGCAAGGGGGACACTGAAACATAACATAAGCTTGAACTGATAAAAAGGAAGACATACTCATCTCGTCTCAACTCAACGCAACTCGACTCGACTCAAGAATACTCAACTCAACCCAAGGATACTCAACTCAACTCAATAATACTCAACTCAACTCAATGTGAAATCAATGATAATAAGATGCAGTATATAAAGCTTTGTAAACAATAGACAAGAACTCAAAATGTATAAAAATACAATAATAACTCTTTGCTCTTATTTGGGAGATTCTCTAACTGACAACCATCAGTATGAGTTATGTGATGCTGCCAGAACTGTCCTATACCTTGCCGGGGTATAGAACATCCTCAACTAATTGGATCCACTAATTTATGCTCTAAAAGCAATAAGGAATCATCTAAAAAGTATGATCCTTTACCCATGTTTGCATATATGGTTTATGAGGATTTTGAGTTGTCTGAACTTATCCACATATCGGTGCTCAATACTAATCCCAATAGTATATATAACTCATGCTCATATGTTTAAAAACATAACTCCTCCTCTCGTTTGAGATAATTGCTCAAACTACCCTCTTAAAAGAGGTAACTGCTCAAAAAATATCTTTGAACTCATAAACTCTTTTTAGAAATCAAAGTTTTTCTTTTCTCAATGTAAATATGATACATTTGGGAATACTTAAGTTCCCTTATACTCAACTCAATTATATTTGAAAGCTCTTTCTCAAAGCTCATCTTTTACTTCCTCAAAACTCAGTTTTAAAACTCATAATTGGTTTTCACTGACTTCTCAAAACTTGTAACTCAAAATGAGGTTCATGTTGAAATATAGACATGAACGAAACAATTCAAGGACCTCATTGACCTTATAGAACTCAACACTCAGAACTCAAGAACTCAAGAACTGAAGGACTCAGAACTCAAAGATACTACTCATCTCAAGAATACTCAACTCGTAGGGTTCATGTGGAATTATGGACATGAACAACTCCACTCGAGGATCTCAATAACAATATAGAGACTCGTGAATACAACTCTTCTCATTCTCATACTTACTTCCTCAAAACTTATCTCAAAATTATGGTTGATTACAAAAGACTTCTCAAAATGACTCAAAAGGGCCTCTTGGACTTTCCTCTTAACTTTACTTTAATTTGAAATATGAATTTAAGAGCTATGGTTAGGATATAGGATCTCTCAATTATTAATGAAAGCTTAGATAGCTAGTAATAAGAAGAGAGATTTGACGCGAATTGGAAAGCACTGGCGCAACGCGGAGAAGAATTTTATTTTTGGTCGCGAAATAATTTTTGAGACAGAGGACTGCGTATCCTCTCCACGACGTGGAGAGGGGGTGATCGACTAGATACTGAAAATCTTAAGCGCCTCCGCGACGCGGACTTGGGCGCAATTATTTGTCCGATCTTTTCTCTCCCAAACTCGATTTAATTCATACCCAATGCAATTCAATTGCCCAATTTCATGAATTTCATAAACTCAGAACGTTTTCAATGAAACTCACACAAAGTTCATAAATAATAACACTCATTCGCAAGACCCCTCACCTCAAGAACTCAACAAGACTCTATTATTAAAGAATGAAGCTAAAACCTCAATAACTTCATCAAGAATCTCAATCAATAAACTTTAAGAACAAATTTATGGATGAAATTCACATGATTGGCTTGAGGGCGAACGAACCCAACACTATGAAAGCTTACATACCTGGAAGAACAATGTTCTTGAAGAAACTTAAAGGACAATCTTGGAAGATGAACCTAGCCTTAGCGTTTCTTGAAGTTCTTGAGCGTAGAAATTTAGTAGTGAATGAGAGGGTTTGATTATCAAAACTGATTTTTCTACACGTTTAGGGTAATTTAGATGACCTCCTAAGGGTTATTAGGACTAAAATACCCTTAAAGAAATAAATAAAATGAGTTGGAAGTCGGAATATTTTTCTAGCGGACAGTGAGGCCCGTATTCACTCCGTAATACGGAGCCATCGCGGAGCTGCTGCCAGGTTAGAGCATCACTAGTAAATCAGTCATAACTTTTTACTCAGAACTTGGATTGAGGCAAACTTGGTGGCGTTAGAAAGAGGACTCAAGAATATTTAATTTGATAGGTCATGGACCACCTAACTCTTTATGTGCTAAAAGATATGATCGTTTGAAGTTGACTCAAAACTTAAGAAAACTGATGGGTGACTTGAACGAATTTCTCCTTAGTTCTTTTTGAAACTAGAGGTGTTACATCTAGTGATCTTAACACCTACGAAAATTTAAAATCACTTGGAAAAATCTTATTCACAACGAAGAATGGTTCGAGTCTTGACTTAGAAATTTTCGGGATGTTACACTTACCATTGACATATAGTAGAATTCCTCCATTTACGTCTATTGTCCACTATATTAAAAATATATTTTTACTTTTACTTTTCACCTTTAGCATATCAAGATTTTTTAATTTATTTTTTCAATATTTTATCCTCAACATTAATTACTTATTTCAAATTATTTTCAAGATTTATGATTATATATCAATTAATATGATTTTTGTTGTAGAATATTATATTTATCATAATTCAAGAGGCATACAAAATTTAAAGTGGACAAATAAAAATGAACTAATTACAAATATATACAAAGCCCACTATTGCAAGTAAAATGACAATATTCAAGTGGGTCATTTTCTTTTTTTTTTGGAAAAACTAGCTAACTAGTCAAAATCTCTAACATAATTATTAAAAACAGCTACACTTTAAAATAATTATTAAAAATGTCAATATATCAATAATTTAGCAAATAAAGTGTATCCTAGGTTAGTTCCTAATTTATCTCACATCAAGCTCATGTTTCAGCCATCACGTTCTCTCTCATATATTTTCAAAACAAAGTTTTTCTCTCTCATCTAATTCCCTCTTTTTGATCTTCAATATTTTATCTTCCACTTCTCTCGCATCATTAGGTGCCGATTTTTTTTCCAGAAATTGGAAAAAATATTCCAAAAGATATTCAAAACAATCCCATTTATTAAAGTAAGTATCTTTTTGAGATTTTTAGATTTTTTAAAACCGATTTTGTATTTTTAAAAAAAAAATATTTGTTTGTTTAGTTGCTTAGTAAATTCTTCAATTTCGATCCGGATTTTGGATAAGGAAAACCTCAAAGATTCCTCTCTAATGGCTGAGTGAAAAACGATTACAAGAGGTATCTCATTTAATCATTAATTTTCTGGTGATTTCCTATCTTTTGATCTATGTATTACTCAAGGACTAGTGGATATTGTAGGCTAGACGATTAAAATGGCAGAAGAGAGAAAATCTAAGCATATACAAGACCCTATGCGCATGCAAAATTTTCCTCAAGTACATAATAGAATTATAGACTCTTCGTCTAACATAGATTGGCCCAATTGGGTGTTCAGTTAGTTGACTCTACCAAAGGTGGTGTTATGGTTCACAATGGTTCAGAATCGTCCTTTGTGGTAGATGTGAAGGCCAACCAACTTGATCCGACTTTGGTTGAATTGAAACAAGCGGTGCTTAAAAAGTCCGTAGAGTCTTTCTCCCAAGGGGAATATGGTGTGCTTCGATATCAAGGGCGTTTGTGTTCCCAATGTAGATGACTTGAGAGAGCAGATCTTAACAAAAGCCCATAGTTCTCGATATTCTATTCACCCGGGAGCCACCAAGATGTACTGTGACTTGCGGGAGGTCTATTGGTGGAGTGGGATGAATAAGGATATTGCGGAATTTGTGGCTAAGTGTCCTAATTATCAACAAGTGAAAGTTGAGTATCAAAATTTGGGAGGTATATCCCAAGATATTAGCATTACAACTTGGAAGTGGGAAGATTTGAATATGGACTTCATTGTTGGTTTACCACATACCCGACGACAACATGACTCGATTTGGGTTATTATGGATCGAATGACAAAATTGGCTTATTTCTGTCACGCCGCGAGCTACCCCAGGACGCGGACACGGGACCTAGGATCACGAGTGACCCCAAGCTAACCCTACTGGCATATCATAAGCATACTTAAAGAGAACTGAATCAATAAACACTGTGCGGAACCTAATCATAAGATAAATCTGAAATGATGGGGGAATACCCATACTACATCTGAATATATAAATGCGGAGAGTTTAACAAAAACTGAAAAGTCAAACTCAAATACTAAAGCTGATTCTAACTATGTCTGAAATAAAGCCTCTAACTGACTAGAAATGCTGGGACATGCCCCAGCTAAATCTAGCAAAACCTGAAACTAAGACTAAAAGCAAAGGAACCATGTTTGTCGTCCTCGGAGAATGAGGACTCACCATAAATACTGCTGAGCTGAAGATCGGGAACCGATCTATGCATGATCTGGAAGCTGAGAACCTGAACCTACATCACGAGAAGATGTAGCGCAGAGTATGTGTCAGTACTTGAAAGGAACTGAGCATGCAGGATAGAGTAAAGCTGAACAATAATCATAACTGAACAAAGCAATAAGAGCAATGATATAATCTGAACTGAATGTAAATACTGAGAT
>JAJONR010006353.1:0-51140 GCA_029582245.1 Solanum etuberosum
TAAAATATCACGGGAGACCCTTATTACTTGTAACCAGCCCTCTTTCCCCACTAAATTTATTATGAAAAATCTTTAAAGTAACTCACGATCTTCAAAACTCTCAAATATAACTTAAATGTTTAAACTCTTAGAACACTTGGTTTTTGAAATACTTCTTTTATAAATTTTGTAGGAACCAAGTTAGGGACTAAGTAATTCACCTTAAACTTGTTATGAATATCAACAAGGTTAGGTTATCTTTCTAAAATTCCAGTTAACATTTCAAGCTTATTTGGAAGAACATATGAGGTTCCATGAGATTGTTATATGTTATACGAAATTAATTATGGGGTTATGAGAACAAGACTACAAACGGGCCAAGATTGGCAACATGACAACGGTAACATATAGGTGTTATAAATCCATGACATGATATGCTATGCTTTTTACTCCCGAGCTATAATCGGAAGGTATGGGGCCTATTGCCTATATTTATACGTATGAGACACAGATGGCCACAAGTTGGCGAATATGATGCCGGTTCTCTACCGGAAGGCACACCATTACTAGAATTTGGTTGGGTATGTCCTGCATTTGCATCTATATATATGTGTTCACAACATACGATTATACGAGTATACCATGCATATTTAAATAGTAGGAGGCCAAATGTCAGCTAGGGAGATTATTTGAGTTTCAGTTTCATGTGGTATCTCTATTACCCTTTTTCAGTAACAATTTATGATTCTACTTTCCACTTTACATACTAGTACATTTTTATTCGTACTGACATCCCATTGCCTGGGGACGCTGCTTTTTGTTTCATGCGAGTAGGTTCAGGCAGGGATTCTGATCTACCCACCCCCTAGGATTCAGGTTCAACTATCCTGGGGCTATTAGAGGAGGTTTACTTTTGTTGTACAGTTTGGGTATAGTCAGGGCCTTGTCCTGACAATGCTTTTGTCACTCATAGAGGCTATTGTGGACACAATATTCTGGGTTTTCTTTGTATGTTTCAATCTCCAGCCCATAGACTTGGGATGTATATATATGTGTGCAAGTAGGTATGTCTTCAGTTGTGGCTCATCGGCTAGCTAGTACATCTTTATCTTTTGGCTTGTCTACCATTGCTTGTCTTGTTTATTCTCATTGAGGTCCTGACCTTCAGGGTCCAGGCTTTACTTTTTAGAGGTTCTGTTGCCCAATCTTTTTGTCTCACATTTTTGTTAGCTAGTATGTATGATCAAGTTCGTTTCGGGTGTGTCCGAATTGGTAGTGAAAGAATTTCGTATGGCTATGGTTGTCCATGACATGAATATTTCTCGTCTCATGGTTCATTCCCAACAGATTGAAGAGGAGAAACTTAAGAAGAGATCTAGGGAGAACAAGAGGTCTAGAACCGATGATGGTAATTTCTCTAATACTAGGTCCGATGGAGATGGTCGTTCTAGGTATCGACAAATGTTTTCCAGGCAAGGTTCCTCTAATGTCCCTAGGTTCATCAAAGAGAGGGTGTCTAACCTTAAACCTCAAGGAGGTGGTAATGGGTCTTCTTTGCCTAAATGTGCTAACTATGGAAGAAAGCATGAAGGTAAATGTCTAGCGGGTTCCAATGCTTATTTTGGTTGTGGTAAGATGGATCACAAGATAAGAGATTGTCCTTAGGTTGCTAAGAATAAGGGAGATATTCGTCGTAGGGCTCAACCCTATCCTTCATCCGATCCAAGTGGTTCAGGTTCGAATGCTCCTAAGCAAAATAGGTTCTATGATCTTCAGACTCGTGGTGAATAAGACGATTCTCCCGATGTGGTTACTGGCATGTTGAAAGTCTTTCAACTTGATGTTTATGCTTTACTAGACCCTGGTGCTACCTTGTCTTTTGTGATGCCATATGTGGCTATTATATTTGATGTGCTTCCTGATGTGTTGTTAGATCCTCTTTTTGTCTGTACTCATGTTGGCGATTCTGTGGTGGCTAAGAGGGTCGATAGGAAGTATCCCATCTCCTTATCCCATAGAGTTGCTCTTGTTGATTTGGTAGAGCTTGATATGCTAGATTTTGATGTTATTTTGGGTATGGATTGGTTGCACTCTTGTTATGCTTCTATTGATTGTAGAACCCGTGTAGTTAGATTTCAATTCCCAAATGAGCCTATCCTAGAGTGGAAGGGGGGAATTCTATGCCTAAGAGTCAATTTATTTCTTGTCTTAAGGCTAGGAGAATGATTTCTAAGGGTTTCATGTACCATCTAGTTAGGGTGAGGGATATGAATTCCGAAATCCCTTCTCTTAAGTCGGTCCCTATTGTTAGTGAGTTTCCGTAAGTGTTCCCAGATGATCTACCCGGTATTCTTCCAGAAAGGGAAATAGACTTCGGTATTGAACTTCTCCCAGATACGCAACCTATTTCTATTCCTCCTTATAGAATGGCTCCGGTAGAACTTGAGGAACTGAAGGAACAATTGAAAGATTTGTTTTATAAGGGTTTCATCCGATCGAGTATCTCTTCATGGGGTCCTCTATTTTTATTTGTTAAGAAGAAAGATGGCTCACTCCGAATGTGTATTGACTACCGGCAATTGAATAAGGCTACCATAAAGAATAAGTATCCTCTTTCAAGGATAGATGATTTGTTTGACCAACTCCAAGGAGCGAGTTACTTTTCCAAGATTGACCTTAGGTCGTGTTATCACCAATTGATAGTGAAAAAAGATGATATTCTAAAAATGGCTTTTAGAACCCGGTATGGTCATTATGAGTTTTTGGTGATGTCGTTTGGGTTGACTAATGCTATGGCAGCATTTATGGATTTGATGAATCAGACGTTTAGACAATACCTTGATATGTTCGTAATTGTGTTCATTGATGATATATTGATTTATTCGAGAAGTGAGGATGATAACACCAATCATTTGGGGATTGTGTTGCAAATTCTCAAGGACCAACAACTCTTTGCAAAGTTTAGCAAGTGTGAGTTTTGGCTAAGGTATGTAGCTTTTCTTGGTCATATTGTTTCAAGCAAGGGTATCGAGGTAGATCCTAGGAAGACGGATGTGGTCAAGAGTTTGCCTAGACCTTTATCCCCTTCGAATATTAGAAGTTTCTTGGGTTTGGCTGGTTATTACAGAAGATTTGTTGAGGGGTTCTCTTCGATTGCCTCTCCATTGACAGTTTTGACTCAAAAGAAGGCCAAGTTCATATGGTCCGAATTATGTAAAAGAGTTTTCAAGAGTTTAAAGATAGACTTACTTCAGCTCCGGTATTGACTTTACCAGAAGGGATGAAAGGTTTTGTTGTTTATTGTGATGCCTCACAAATTGGGTTTGGATGTGTGCTTATGCTAAATGGGAAATTCATTGCCTATGCATCAAGGTAACTTAAGGTTCATGAGAAGAATTATCCTACCTTGATCTTGAATTAGCGGCGCTGGTTTTTGCCTTAGAGATTTGGAGGCATTATTTGTATGGTGTGCATGTAGATGTGTTTACTGACCACAAGAGCCTACAATATGTGTTTAATCAGAAAGATCTTAATCTTCACCAAAGAAGGTGGCTAGAGTTACTTAAGAATTATGATATGAGTGTCCTCTATCACCAGTAAGGCGAATGTGGTGGCAGATGCTCTTAGCTGATTATCAATGGGTAGTGTGGCCCATGTAGAAGAACATAAGAAAGAATTGGTACGAGATGTACATAGATTTCCCCGATTGGGTGTTCAGTTAGTAAACTCTACCAATGGTGGTGTTATGGTTCGTAATGGTTCAGAATCGTCTTTTGTGATGGATGTGAAAGTGAAACAATGTCTTGATCCGACCTTAGGGGAATTGAAGGAAGCGGTACTTAGAAAGTCTGTTGAGGCTTTATCCCTTAGGGGAGATAGTGTACTTAGATATCAAGGTCGTTTGTGCGTTCCTGATGTTAATGACTTGAGGAAACAGATCTTGTCAGAAGCCCATAGTTCTCGGTATTCCATTCATCCGGGAGCCACCAAGATGTACCGTGACCTACGGGAGATCTATTGGTGGAATGACATGAATAAGGATATTGCAGGATTTGTGGCCAAGTGTCCTGATTGCCAACAAGTGAAAGTTGAGCATCAGAAACCAAGAGGTTTATCCCAAGAAATTAGTATTCCTACTTGGAAGTCGGAAGATTTGAATATGGACTTCATAGTTGGGTTGCCTCGTACCCGGTGACAATGTGATTTGATGGGTTATAGTAGACCAAATGACGAAATCATCCCATTTCATTCCCGTCAAAGTTTCTTACTCGGCGGAAGATTATGCTAAGTTGTATTTGAGGGAAATGGTATGGTTGCATGGAGTGCCCCTGTCCCTTATCTCAAATAGAGGTACACAGTTTACTTCTCAGTTTTTGAAGTTTTTGCAAAACGGTCTTGGCACTAAAGTTAAACTTAGCACAACTTTTTATCCACAAACCAATGGGCAAGCGGAGCGAACCATCAATACTTTGGAAGATATGTTTAGAGAGTGTGTCATCGAATTCAAGGGAAATTGGGATGATCACTTGCCATTGATTGAGTTTGCTTATAATAATAGCTATCACTCTAGTATTGGTATGGCTCCATTTGAGGCTCTCTATGGTAGAAGGTGTAGATCTCATATAGGTTGGTTTGAAGTGGGTGAAGTTGCCTTGATAGGACCCGAGTTAGTTCATGAGGCTATGAAAAAAGTCTGACTTATTAGAGAGAGGTTGAGAACAGCCCAAAGTCGATAAAAGTCCTATGCCGATGTTAGAAAAAAAGATCTTGAGTTTGATGTTAATTATTGGGTTTACTTGAAAATTTCACCCATGAAGGGTGTGATGAGATTTGGGAAGAAAGGAATGCTTAGTCCACGTTATGTAGGCCCTTATCAAATTTTGAGACGTGTTGGTAAGGTTGCTTATGAGCTTGATTTGCCTAATGATTTGGCATCGGTACATTCTGTTTTCCATGTCTCGATGTTGAAAAGTGTGTTGGAGATCCGACATCTATAGTTTCATTAGAAGGTTTGGGAGTTGATGAGAATCTTTCTTATGAAGAAGTTTCGGTTGAGATTTTAGACCGGCAAGTCAAAAAGTTGAGAAATAAGGAAGTTGCTTCTGTGAAAGTATTATGGAGGAATCATTTAGTTGAGGGTGCTACTTGGGAGGCCGAGGCCGATATGATGTCCTGATATCCCCATCTTTTTCCTTCCATTCCTACTCTAGCTTGAGGTAATGAGTTCCTCATGGTTTGCTTTTCGTTTTTGTGTCATGTGTTGAGATATTACCATGATTTCTTTATTCTATGTATGTTCATGAAAAATTTGTGTTTTGAAAGAAAAATGAGTTATATGATTGATTTTTCTCATGTTGTTATGCATTGAGTATGAGTTGCCTATAGACTTTATGAGATGAATTGTCGAACATGCTTTAACTATGCTTTTGAGAATGAATTTGTAACATCCTGGATTCAAAATAGAGGATGGCATGTTAGAACGTCAAGGTGCCACCCCATAAGGACCAACCATGGGCCCATAAAGAGGCTCCAAGAAAAATGCCCAAGGAAGAGAACCACACCTGGACCCACGCCCCATGGATGGGTCCACGGCTCATGGTTAGGGGGTCTGTGGATGGCCCTAACTCTCTATCAGGACCATGCCCAACCAGGACGGACCGTAGGTCCATCCACGGTCCGTCAACGGGGTCTCATGGGTGGAATTTTGGACTGTTAAGTTGAGGGCTTAAGGGTCTTTTCTGGTTTTAATTAAATTGAAGTGGTGTCATTTTGCCTAAGTCTAGAACACCTATATAAGCATTTTTAACCCCCAAAACCCCTCATTCAAGTCATTCTCTCAAATCCCAAAAGAAAACCCAAAAACTCCCCTAAAAAATTCTCTCTCTAGAAGTTGGAAGGAGAAGGAAGAAATTGAAGCTAGGTCAAGTTCAAGTGTCCAATCTTCAAGATTTTGAGGGCTTTGTAATTAAGGTATGATAGCTTTTCATCCATAGAGTCCCCTAGAATTCTCCCAATTTGATGAAGAATTTCCCAATTCTAGCTAGGGTTTCTTCCAATGTTGTGGGTTATGATTATTGTTGATCCAATTGAGTGGATTGTGATTGTTTGTGATAGAATTAGTAGAATTACATGTTTTTAGAGTGAAATTACATGTACCCATGCCTATTCCATGATTATAACCTAGAATTGATATAATTGGGTTGATCCCATGAAGGGAAACTTTGTGGGTTTAGGCGTGTCCTTAAAAGATTGATGAATTATGATTAGAATTGCTTGAGAATGAAGCTTAGATGATGATCAAGAGATCTAAGGAATTGAGAGTAAAGCTTATGATGAGAATTGTTGGTAATTGATGTTATTGTTGAGGAAGGGATACTTCCCACATGAATTGCTTAATTATGAATGTATGAATGTGAAAGGTTTACTCACATGAATAATTCTAAGTTTGAAAAGATTGCTCACCTAAAATTAATCTAGACTAAAAGATTATGTAATTGATGAGGCTAGAGATGATTACCCTTGACCTCCATATTAAATGATATGAGGTGATTCCTGTATTCCTTAGAATTGAACAAGAGGTGAGTCCCGACGTTCATATTATGATGAATGGACATGGAGGCGAGTACCCATGCTCCTTATGAAATGATGTGGAGGCGAGTACCCATGTCATATGATGAGATTGTGGAGGCAAGTACCCGCAATCTAAAAGTAAGTAAGGCAAGAGGCGAATACCCATTAGCCTTTGTAAGTTAGGCAAAAAAGCGAATCCCCATGTCTTTAAAAGTAGGTATAAACTATGTGAATTATCTTATGAAGAACGAATAGCTTGGATTGTTTCTTGATAGGCCTTCCATGAGGTAGGTTGACTAGAGGGGGATGACCCAAGTCTTGGCTAAGGATGAGTAAGGTTGCTTGAGAAGTATTCCTTTCTTATTATGATATTGATTTATATGCATTGATTATGCTTATGGTTTGAATTGACTAACCATGATGTTTATGTTGTTTATGCTAGCTATAATATTTAGTACATGATTGTACTAACGCATACTCTTGCCTACATTCTTATCAAATGTAGGGTCTGACGAAATAGGCATTGATTATGCTTATTATTTGAATTGACTAACCATGATGTTTATGTTGTTTATGTTGTTTATGCTAGCTATCAGATTTAGTACATGATTGTACTAACGCATACTCTTGCCTACATTCTTATCAAATGTAGGGTCAGGCGACATAGATTCTCACATTCGTGGCTAGCTTCATTGTTGATCAAGGAAGTGAAGATTTGGTGAGTCCTCATTGTGTTCGACGATGTGATCACCCCTTTCTTTTATGCTTTATATTTTATGTCTTGGACTATTGTATGGGATGTTACCCAAGACTTTATTCATGTTTAGATGGTTTGAGACTATGGTATTAGACTTCTGCTCGTTTTATAAAAGACTTTGATTGTGTTGAAATGTTTTAAATTCCCGCTCATTTCTATTACTTTATGTTATGATATGCTAAGTGGCTTGTATGAGGCCTCTCGGGGTCTTATACGCCTTGTTACATCTAGGGGGTACCCCTGGGTCGTGACAGAATTGCATAGAGGCTCCATGAGATTGTGTTGATCATGCTTTTAGCTAGGAGATGGCAGTTCCTCCTTGGACATGAGTAATTTTGAAATTTCATGCATATTGGGTTGCTAGATAAGGTTCCTACCTTCCTCATGGTGCATTGAGCATGTTTAAGCTTGGAGTCGATGTTTCCTCTTTGATTTGTGCATTTAGATGAAATTGCATGCATGATGGACTGCTAGTATTGAGTCTTTTATTTTGAAAAGTGTCTAGAATTCCAATTGAGGACGAATGTTCCTAAGGGGGAGATAATGCAACACCCCGGATTGGAAAGATGGTAAACTAGCAAAATTTGAGAAGTTGCAGGTGCGAGGGCCAACCATGGCCCGTGGGTAGGACCACGGACCGTGGGTGGCGTCCGTGGACTAGCACCCAAAACTTGTCCAAAGGTCTAGGAACCACGGTCTGACCAAAAGACCATTGGTAAGACCACGGTCCGTGCTCCAGGGGTCATGGTCCAAGACCCCAAATTCCAACTTTTTGACCCCAAATGACTGACCACTAGGACGGACCGTCGGTCAGACCACGGTCCGTCGACTAGGGTCGTGGGTTAGGGTTGGCAGTTAAGTTTTAGGGGTAATTAGGTCATTTTCTAATTATTTTATATTGATACTACGTCGTTTTTCCTTTGTCTAGGACCCCTATATAAGTTATTTCAACCACCAAATTTGTTCATTCAAGTCATTCTCTCAAATTCACCAAAAGAAACCCAAAGTTCTTCCTCTCCAAATATTTCTCTCTCTAGAAGTTGAAGAAAAAAGGTAAAGCTAGAGCTCAAGGTCAAGTCTCCATTCTCCAATTTCTTGTGGGATTTGATAACAAGGTATGATGGTTTTTCTTCCATGGAGTCCCTAAAATTCCCCAATTGAAAAGTAGAAATTCCCCAATTTGCGTTAGGGTTTTCTTCTAAGTTGTGGGTCTTTGTGAATATTGGTCCAATTGAGTGGATTATGATTGTTTATGCATGAATTGATAGGAATACATATTTTTAGGATGAATTTACATGTTCCCATGCTTAATCCATGTTTCTAAGTTGAAATTGATGTAGATGGATTTGATGCCATGAAAGGAGAATTACTGGGTTTAGATGTATTCTTATAGGATTGATGAGGTACATTAGAATTTGTTTGAGATTGAAGCATATGTGATGATTATGATGTGAATTGCTTTGAGAGTGAAACATATGTTATTACTATAAGATGTAGTGCTTTGAGAGTAAAGCTTATGTTATGAATTGTTGATTATTGATGTAATTGTTGTGGAACATATAGTTCCCACATGATTTTCTTATGTATGAATGTGAAAGCATTTCTCACATTGTATGATTCTAGGTTGAAAGGATTGCTCACCTAAAATGAATCTAAGCTAAAGATTAAGAAATTGATGAGGCTAGAGGGGATTACCCTTGACCTCTAAATGAGATGGATATGAGGGGATTATCCAAATGTAGTGTCTGCCGTTCCCGACTCTCATCCCCGTGGCTAGGATCATAGTCGAGGCAAGGCTTGAAGATTGGTGAGTCCTCATAGCATTCGAGGATTTGACCGCCATTTCTCTTATGTCCTTTTCATTTTAGTATTGAAATTTTTTGTATGGGTTGTGTCCCAAGATTCTATTGTATTAGATTGTTTTTTAGACAAGCGTATTAGACTTCCACTTTATTTTATAAAGACTTTGATTGTGTTGAAAATGTTTTAAATTCTTACTGCTTTTCTATTATCTTGACTATGAATGCTAAGTGGCTTATAAGAGGTCTCTCAGGGTCTTGTATGTCATGTTACATCTAGGGGTACCCCTGGGTCGTGACACCGCCGTGCCCAGATGGGCATGGAAAACTCATTAAGGAATGCTACCTGGTTGATTCTGCCAATAAGGATGGCAATGGGGCGGTGTAGGGTGGGGACGGATGATGTGCCGTGAACAATTGGAACATTTGATGCTCAAAACTAAGTATTAAAGCTATAAATTGAGTAGTTTTATATGGATATGATGTGTTTGTTAATGAGTGAACAGGTAAAACACTTGGACGTGAAAGATAGCAAAAAAGTGAAATTGAATCAAGCATCACGGAGTCCCAGACTGGCCGTGGTCATGAAGACGAGTCTTCTGAGGGCTCATTGAGATAAGGCAGTGAGAACTGAAGAACTGATCAAAGTCTAAGTGAAGACCACGAAGACCTTGACGGGTCGTGGTCCTCTTGACGGGTCATGTGGAAGGTCGTGAGGAAGGACCAGTGATGAATCCTTAAGGAGCTAAGTCTGGATTGAAGACCACGAGACCCTAGACGGGCCATGGTGGAGTCAACAAGTCGTTATGCTGCTCGTGAAGAAGAGGATAAAATTCCAGTGATGATCCGAGTGGAAGCTCAGCATCACGATGCTCGACACGGACAGTGGTGTTCAAGACGGGCTGTCTAGTTGCCCGTGAAAGATCTCTGGAAATGAAGTCCCACACTGTCTAAGTATGGGACCACGACAGGCCTCACGGGCCGTCTGGCTCGTGACGGGCCTTCAAGCCATCCGTGAAGCTTCCCGACAAATCAGTCCTACTTTGAGTAGGACTGTTTTGTACACACTATTTGAATTAATTAGGTTTATTTTTGAAGATATCTCGTCATTGTATGAACTCAACTTAACTTTCCATATTTCTTATCTTGGATTTTATCGACTATTTTCGGATCAAGACTTGTAGATTGTGATTAAGTGTTTGAATATCAATCATTATTGTGAATTTACAATTATTGTAAGTTATTTCTTTTATGCATTCAATGAAAATTATTTCTTGTTCTCGTGAAAACATGAGTGGCTAAACACCACAACTAGGGTTGTGGGAAACATGACGTCAATCTAGCTATGAATTAGTAATACGAGTAAAGTATATTTGTTAGTTGCGCATGTGATTATTACTTTCATTATTCGTTCTTTCTAATGAGTGCATGCATTAGAACTTTCCTTTATTTACCACTTGTTCGAGAGAAAAGTGGTAATTAGGAAAAAGTAAAATCAATCCATTAGTTTGTATTGAAAAGTCGAGTTCGATAGAAAAAAATTTCAATAACAAACATGGGAGGGACAAAACCGAAAATGCTCTAAGACTGAGAGGAATAGAGTGAGAAGTTATCTAATAAGACTAATAAGTGTTTAGATGCATTTAACTCGCTAAGAACAGGAAATATTAACAATCGGTCAGTACTTGTTTACGATTCAACGCTAAGGTAAAGTAATGGGGAACACAACCTTGGATTTATTTATCATTTATCACAATTTTGAAGTAAAATCATGTTACTCTTGTCAACCTGAATACTGTGTTAGATATCGATTACTAAAAATAACAACCAAACCCATATTTACATTCCGCAGTTACTTTCTGTTGGAAATAATAGCAACAATTGGATAACAACGTAAGTAAAACTATTTCTATAAGTAAATTTTCTGTAGGATCGACCTCAACTCACGTTGAGTTCTATAAATTGATATCGACCGTTTGCACTTCTTATTTGAAGTGTAAGTTTTGACGTATCAAATTTTGGAATTTTGGCGCCGCTGCCGGAGAATTTTGATTCAGAAATATTTTACTTGCAATTATTCTGATTGTAATTATATTTCCTAATTTTACATCTTGCTCTTTGTCTGTATCTTTGACAGGTGAGTTCAGTAGTGCATTCCAAATACCAGAAGTAAGGGGGCTCTATTGATTCCTTACGATCCGAAACATAGCAAGACTATCCGCAAGATGGTAAATGCACAAGAACTTGAGGCTAAAAGGCAGAGATTGGGACTTGAGGCTGAGACTGCTACTAGAGGTGCTCAGCGGAATGTTGCGAATGACCCACCTAGGGTGGTGGAGGAACATGAAGGAGTGAAAGAGATAGCTCCACCCCACCACCAGCTACTAGCTCTAAGAGATCGATCGCAATAGCAAGCTAATATGATCTTCGAAGAAGACGACCTAGATTTGCATGGAACTAGAGCCACTGGAGAGATAGTGTTACCAATATTTCCCCTAGGAGTGAAGTTCACAATTACAAGCACTATGATTCAACTGCTAAATTTGAAGGGAATGTTCAGAGGTGCAGCTGGTGATGATGCCAACCAACACCTGATGAACTTTATAGCGATTTGAAAATTGCAGGAGATTCCTGGGGTTAGTCAGACCGCTATGAGGCTTAGATTATTTCTGTTATCTCTGACTGGGGAGGCAACCGACTAGTTGAATGAGTTACCAGATGATTCAATCACAACTTGGGCTGAACTGAAGGAAGCATTCTTGGAAAGATTCTTCCCTGAATCGAAAGAACTACAGATGAAGGATGAGATAGGTTCTCACAAATAGTTACCTGGAGAGGCTATGCATGACACTTGGTGGAGGTTCAGCCAAAAGCTAAAAAAAATGCCCAAACCATGGCCTCACTGAAAGGAATTTAAAGCAGCCATTCTCTAGGTCACTTAACTTTGTGACTAAACATGTTGTAGATGTAGTGTGTGGAGGATCATTCATGAAGAAGTCATTCCCAAAGATTATGACAGTGATGGATGAAGTCTCCAAAAACAATAGAGCCTGGCACACTAGATATGCAGAGATAGGAGATCTTTGGTTCACCTTCAAACATTCAGCCGAGCAGAAGAAAAGAGAAAAAGAAAGGGATCAGGACATGGCTCATATGAGGATGCACATGGATTTTCTCATATGAGTTTTTCCTTCTTCATTTTCTAACCCCAATTCACATAAATTCATTTCTTTTTCTCAATTTTACTTTAGATTCAGATACCCAGTACATGTACACAAGAATTTACTCATAAATGACTCAAAAATCGACACCATTTCATCAAGAACTCAACAATCCCATCCAAACTCAAGAACGAAAGCCAATTTCAAGAACACAATTCAAGATCATCAACCTTCAACTTTCTAGAAATGAATTGCACTGAAATAAAGATGATTGGCGCGTGGGTGAAAGAACCCAACGCTATGAAAGTCTCACATACCTCTTTAGGGATCAACCCTTGGCGAAACGACTTCGATTCCACAAGAAATCTCTAAGAATGCCTTGACTTTCCTCCTTTTTTTCTCCTCTTTTCTCTTCTCTCAAAGCCCTAGTGTAATTCTTAATTGTGTAAACTGAACTAACTCAGTTTAGACCCCAAATAACTTACTAAAAATGAAATAATTTAATTGGGTAATGAAAACACCAAAATACCCCTCAAAAATCCGGTTGACTTTCCTTATCCGGATAGCCCGACTTCAAATGGGCATATCTCCCTCATACGAACTCAAAAATTAGAAAATTTAGTGGCATTGAAAAGATAATTCAAAGACCTTTCCTTTGATATCTTGTAGCACACCTAACTCATCATATACTAGGAGTTATGGTCGTTTGAAGTTGACCCGAAACTCATACTTAACATACTTGCCAAATTTCAGATTCTCATTCTTTCCAAAAATGGTTCTTCCTAATTTTTGCTCTTTCAAATAGCGGGGTGTTACATTAACTATTTTAGAGTTTTGGTTATGATGACTTTTGGTTCTTAGGGGTTTATTTATATTTCATTATTTTGGTTATTGGTTTGAATTTATGGGAATTTGATTCGCTAGCTAACTAAATTATATTTCTTTTAACATGATGAACTTGATTTTCTTTTAAATGGTGTTGGGTTGGTTTTGAGTTAATCTTTGGTTTTCGCATCAGGTTGGTTAGTGTGATTTCCACTGACAACGGTCTGAGTCGTGACATTTGCACTCCCAAAACATAAAATTCCATCATTATATTTATATTTTTGTTTCATTTTTCACATTTTTTTCTCCCTTCTTGGATTAGGGAAATTTGTCCTACGTTCAAAATCTATTGGAAAAAATAAATGTATCCACTAAATTAGAAATAGAATTTATTTTATTTACATATCCATTGAAAGAAAGAATTTTTCAGATAAAAAAAATTTAAAAATAAGGTGGGGGCGATGATAATATATTAATGAGTAAAAATTGAACCATGACAGTTAATAATACTTCAAATTTTAAAAAAAAATAGAAATTTACAAATATCCTAAGGTTTCTCAGGTATGTTGCGAAGGTGATAAGCTTGTCGAAATATATTTTTATGATGTTTATTCGACCTAAATGGGTATTTGTATGTTGTGATGATTTTTCCCATTTCGGCATGTACAGTTAATGTTGAACAATTATTGGTTTGTATATATCTATTTTGGGTTGTTCATATTCATGTATTATATCATATCTTTTGAGTTTTTTATACTATAGTTCCTTCCCAAAAGTTGTTTTTATTGTCAAATTGGATGACTAGTTCTGATTGGCTACAGACAATGACAATGTTAGATGTTATGGATAGTTTGAGTGGTAATCATCTCATTTAGTTGTTGTCATTCTGATCGAGTCTAATGTGTTAAGTTTGTATTAATAGTTGTTTTCTTCTTGGTTGACATTTTCCATGAGTGGTGAGTATTTTTCTTCACTTTTTTATTTTCCGTATTGAGAAGTCCTAATTGATTTTAAATCGAGTATGTATGAATTAACAAGGAAATACATAATGTACACGCATATGATACTACGCGTGTGCATGTGTCCATCTTCCTTAGAGTGAGTGTTTGAATTTGAATTTTAAATTCCCAAGTGTTATTTATACTATATGTGTAGGGGATCCTTATTTCTTGAGTTGGCACATTAAACTAGCAGAAATGATTGTCATTGTCAAATAGCTATCATGAAATAAAGCATAAATTGTATGAATGATAAGTGAGATTAAAGGTTGTCATGTCATAAAATGTTGCTTCTATCATTCAACATTTGTGTCAAGTCAAGTTCTTGCTATGTAAAAGAGTGAAGTCTGAGTCTATATGATGTTAAAGTCTTGTATTCCTTGAGGATAATAAATAGTTTATGTTTTTGGTGTTTTGATAAGTTAGTAATTACCTATTTGTAAGTTTCTAAACTTACGCTATTGTGTTTTCACAGAGAAAAAAAAGGCTTTTACGATGTTTTAGACTCGAAAATTATCTATTACACTTCAATATCTAGAAAATCATATTATATATAGGGTAAAATTTTATTTTGAAACTTTATTAAGTAAACTATTAACGCATCTAAAATTAAAATTTAATTAAGGAATCTTATAAAGAAGACTTATTTAATATTCATATGTTTTTTTTAAAAAAGTTTGGTGATAGTACAAGATTCATTAATTTTTTTGGCTGTTGTATGTTAAAAACTTCAAGTATTATATTTTAACTTAATTTTCTAGAATTGATATTTGCACTCCCAAAACATAAAATTAGATCATCACGTTTATATTTTGGTCTCATTTTTATTTTCCCTTCGTGAAGTAGAGAAATTCATCTTACGTTC
Source organism: Solanum etuberosum (assembly GCA_029582245.1). Lineage (NCBI taxonomy): Eukaryota > Viridiplantae > Streptophyta > Magnoliopsida > Solanales > Solanaceae > Solanum > Solanum etuberosum. The sequence continues at coordinate 14,955 of JAJONR010006353.1, forward strand.
GAAATCTATTGGATAAAATAAATGTATCACCTACATTAGAAATATAATTTTTTGTTTCCTCATCAATTGGAAGACACAAATAACCATATAAGATTTAAGAAATAAGGCATGGAAAATGATAATATATTAAAAAATAAAAATTGAATTGTATTAATTAATAATACTCCAAATTTAATATATAAATAGAGATTTACGAATATCTTAAGGTTACTGACGCATGTCGGTGAAGTTTATAAGCTTGTTGAATTTATTTTATGATTTTTATTTGACCCGAATGGGCATGTTTATGTTTTGATGATTTTACCTGTTTGGGCATGTATTGTTAATTTTAAAAATTTGTTGGTTTGTATATATCTATTTGGGTTGATCATATTTATGTGTTATCATATATATTTTGGGTTTGTAACACCTCCTAAGTGTCTTATTCAGATAGAGTGGAAAGTGATGAAAAAGGATACTGAAGTCTGCAACATTGGATTTATAGGAGGAGTTTACGAACTTTATAAGCTTTTTCGGTCCGTGGAAATCAATCGTGAAGTGAACCTCAAAAAATGGAAATTTCAGGATCTGAGTTTACGGATGATTGTACGGCCCATATAAAGGTTCACGGACCGTAGACAATACCATAGAGTGGAAGTTCAGAAAGTTAGATTTTTTGGACTTAAACATGATGAGAGGACTCCACGACTTGTGGAATGGTTCATGGACCGTAGAAAGTGTCCGTAAAATGGGAATTTAGAAATTTGGGGTTTCTCCTTCTAACTTTTACGGAATACAAATGGACCATAGAAGTCTATACGGTTTGTGGATGAGACCCATGGAAGCTATTGAGAAGTTTTTAAGTCTTGATATTTTTTTCTTTTCCCACTCTCTTAATTCCTATACTACGTCATTTTGGTCTACTCTAAGTGGGTACAACTAATTCCTAAGACCCCTAACCTCCCATAATCCCCTAATCCTCTCAATTCATAGTTTCTTCTCTCTCAAGTTTTCTCCTTCAAGCAATCTAGGGCTTCCAGATTTCAAGCCTTCATTGAAAGAAATCACTTAGGATTTCTATCAACGTATGTGGAAACTTCATCAATGGGTTCTTCTTCACCCATTGAGTCCCAAAAAATCTCCATTTCTCAATTTATGATCTTCCTAAATTCTAGGGTTTCATGATTTCTTATAGGCTCTTATTGAATTTCAGTTTCTCCTTCATGAATGATCTTTTTATGCATGAATTAATTGTAAATCAACGTTCTCAATGATATTTTTAGGAACCCATGACATGCAAGTATTTTCTTGATCGTAATTATGCTACTTTTACATGCAAGCTTTATGAACTTAGATTTTCATGAAATAAAGATGCTTCTAAATGAAGTATCATTCGGTTTATATGATAATCACGAGTTTGTCACGACCCAAAGTATATCCTAGGTGTAACATGGCGTATAGAACCCTTATAGGCCCTACACAAGCCACTTAGCATACATCATACAATAAGAAATAAAGATATCAAAGAAATAGTCTTATATCATAAAAGAGTTTGACAAAAGCAGAATTTTAATATAATCTCAAAAATTCATCTATTATATCAAAGGAAGTAGTCGGGACGTAACTTATAAACCACATACAAATTTCTCAATACTGAAATAAATAAAAGCATGTAAAAGTGTCTTGGTCCTCAGAAAATGAGGACTCACCAATCTTTGAGTGTCAAAATATCAACTAGCCACGAGTATGAGAGGTAGGAGCGTCAGACCCTCCATTAGTGAAACAATGTAGGCACAAGTATGCATAGTGCATGGAATGTATTAAGTATGATAGTGATGCATAAGATTTATGAAATCATGCTAAAACGACTTTCATGGCATGCAATGAGCAAGCTAAATCATAAGATAAAAGGTTAGAAAACATAATTCATAATCATGGTTAATGCAAGCTTAACATCTACAAATCACTTGTGAGATACTTTGAAAGTAACCTTAGTTCATTATTCTGGGAAGTTTATCATTTAACCGACATAGACCATATGAGCTATAACATGGAATACGGTATCTATCTCCTACCGAAAAGAGATGTCCTTACTTGCCAAGGTAAGAACCATGAATCTAAGCTAAAGTGGATCCACTAACTAATGTCTATCTGGAACAAAATCATATGGTGGAACATAGTTCAGGGAGTTAGGGATTGCTACTAAAGGTCCACGGACGCTAAAAAGAAACATTCATCCCAAAATCCCGCCCGGTGCTAAGTAAAATCCCATGGAATAGTCATTAATCATATTCATATTATCATCCACGGAAAGGCACAATTAAGCAGCCAATCCAAGCTAGAGTTCATTTAGAATATCTCCAAAAACATGATTCAACTAAGGTGAGAAAACCCAATGCCTTACTTTATTCTCTTTCGATGTGGAAATAGAGAACATAGATTTGACCCATAACCTCTACTTTCAAGAAAGTTACATATATCAAACTTAAATTGCTAGTATTGGACTAATTACCCACTCCAATCAATCTCTTTCGAGCATCGACCGGATATCAGACATAGAAATTATGTTTGCAACCTTAGCTTAACCCATAAATTAACCAAAACCTAATTAGACCAAATTCATGTTTGAACAGTAGCAAAACAGATCATATCACAATACCCACTACATTAAATCAGCACCCAACCCCATAATTGCACCCCTAAATCTTGAGAATTTTGCCACCCATCACAAAAAGTAAAGAGATTATACCTTCCATGAAGTAGTCATGAGTAACAAGAAATTAAAAAATTCCAAGTAAACACACTTTAGATTCAACTTTAATTTGTCAATTTCAAGCACAAGAGTTGAAAAACCCAAAAGCTAGAAAGTGTTCTTCACAGAGGTAAAGTGTTCTCTCTCAAAATGTTTTTTCTATTCAGAAATCTACTCTACTTGATTTCATTTGATACTTAATTTTTCTCTCATTTGCGCTATTTATAATTTCCAAAAAATTAGGCCCAAAATCTAATACGCGACTCGATCGGCGTTATTAGTCGGGCTCACCAAGCTTGCTTCTCAGCTTGCCTTTTAATGCTTAATGCTTCAGGTGTTTGAACCTCAATTGGATAAATTGTTCGATTCAACCTTTCAGATTCGGCTAATCGCAGAGTACCATCTTTGTTCACCTTTTGAGCATTCAATCTTTCTTTTCTCATTGTCATTTTAGGCAATGTTCAGCAAGGCCGCCTTTCTCATTCAATGCATCACCTTATCTAATGGAGTTCGCCGACCTGGTTTGATAAACACAAGTGTTATGCATTGTCATTTTGGGCGAGATCGTGCTCATTAGGCGATCCGCCATTCTCGTTTGGCGATCAACAATGTATAGTTTGCACTTCTTTTGTCATTTTTTACCATTCTTTCAAACATCAATCATTGCCTTGTCCATTTGTCTTCTTAGTTGTGAATCATCAATATTTATCAGAATAGGACAAAATTAAGTATTGAGGACACAAAATATTGAGCTAAATAGACCTCAAATGAGTGAAAATCTACCACTCATCACCTTAAACGACCAGGACACTTCCTCTAAAATCTCAACCAGAACATGTTCATAAGAAAGACTTTCCTTTATGCAAATATTCTCTAATAGTACAATAGATGGTGGATCTCCAACGCACTTCTTTAATAAGGACACAAGGAAAACTGACTGCACTGATTCTAAATAATTAGGCAAATCAAGCTCATAAGTAACTTTACCAATACGCCTCAAAATTTGGGCCTACATTTCGAGGACTAAGATTCCCTTTTTTCCCAACCTCATTACACCTATTATAGGTAAAATTTTCAAGTAAACCCAATGATTAACATCAAATTCAAGATCACTTCTTCTAACATCAGCATAGGAATTTTATCGGCTTTGAGCCGTTTTCATCCTTTCTCTAATAAGTCGAACCTTTTCCATAGCCTCATAAACCAACTCAAGACCTATCAAAGCAACCTCATCAAATTCAAACCAACGTATAGGAGATCTACACCTCCTACCATAAAGATCTTCAAATGGAGCCATACCAATACTTGAATGATAGATATTATTATATCCAAACTAAATCAAAGATAAATGATCATCCCAATTACCATTGAACTAAATCACAAAAGCTCTCAACAGATCTTCTAAATTTTTGATAGTAAGCTCTGCTTACCCATTGGTTTGAGGTGAAAGGTCGTGCTAAGCTTAACACGAGTACCAAGACCTTTTTAAATACACTTCCAAAATTGACAAGTAAATTGGGTACCATGATCGGAGATAATGGATAGGGGCACTCCGTGAAACCTAACAATTTCCCTTAGATACAACTTAGCATAATTTTCTCTTTTAAATCATCAACATTGGGAATACACAAACGATCTTGATATCAAAGAAATCCATCTTACCCTTGGGAGAAAGCCTCAACAGACTTTTTATGCATCGCTTCCTTCAACTCAACCAAAATAAGATCAATACTTTTCTTGGCTTTCACATACGACACAAAAGAAATTTTTGAACCATCATAAGCAATAACACCACCCTCATTTGAATCAACCAATCGAACACCTAATCGAGATAGTCTATGGACGTCCCGAACTAATTCTTTCTTACCATCTTCAACATGTGCAACATTATTCATAGACATCGGCCACCAAATTGGCTTTGCCCGAGTGATAAAGGACACTCATATGATAGTCCTTTAACAGTTCTAGACATCAACGTTGGAAAAGATTTAGATCATTTTACTTGAACACATATTGCAAACTCTTGTGGTCGGTATAGACATCAATATAGACACCATACAAATAATGCCTCTAAATTTTTAAGGCAAAAACAACCACCGCTAGTTCTGAATCATGGGTCAGATAGTTCTTTTCATAAATCTTGTGTTGCCTTGAAGCATAAGCAATAACTTTCACATTTTGCATAAGAACACACCCTAATCTAATCCTTGAAGCATCACAATAAACAACAAACCTATTGATCCTTCCAGTAAAGTCAACGCCAGAGCGGAGGTAAGTCTATTTTTCAATTCTTGAAAACTCTTCTCACATGCTTTGGAACATAGTAACTTAACTTTTTTTTGGGTCAATACGGTAAAAGGAGAGACAATCAAAGAAAACCCTTCCACAAACCTTCTATAATATCCAGCCAAACCTAAGAAACTTCGAATATCCAAAGGGGAAAAAGGTCTAGGCCAACTTTTAACTACATCCTTCTCCTTAGAATCTACCTCGATACCCTTACCAGAAATAATATGACCAAGAAAAGCCACGGATCTCAACCAAAACTCGTGTTTATTAAAATTTGCAAATAGTTGTTAGTCCTTGAGGACTTTCAACACAATCCTCAAAGGATCGGCATGCTCATCCTTACTCTGTGAGTAAATCAAGATGTCATTAATAAACACAATCACAAACATATCAAGATATTGTCTAAACACTCTATTCATTAAGTCCATATATACGGCTGGAGCATTAGTCAAACCAAACGGCATTACAAAAACTCATAATAACCATCTTGAGTTTGAAAAGTCGTATTCGGAATGTCAGCTTCTTTCACCCTCAATTGGTGATAACCAAATCGAGGGTCAATTTTAGAGAAGTAACTCACTCCTTGGAGTTGATCAAACAAATAATCTATCCTTGTAAGAGGATACTTATTCTTAATGGTAACCTAATTCAATTATTGGTAATTAATACATATGTGAAGTGAACCATCCTTCTTGTGAACAAACAAAACAGGAGCACCATATGTAGAGATACTTGGTCGGATGAAACCCTTATCAGACAAGTCTTTCAATTGTTCCTTCAATTCTTTAAGTTCTGCTGGAGCCATATAGTAAGGAGGAATAGAGATAGGTTGCGTATTTGTAAAGGTCAACACCTAAGTCCATTTCCCTTTTGGGAGGAATATCGGGTAGATCATCAGTTAAAACTTCTGGAAACTCATTTACAATGGGGACTGACTCAAGAATATGAGTTTTAGAATCTGTATCTCTAACCCGAACAAGATGATAAAGGCAACCCTTAGAAATCAATTTTCTAGCTTTAAGATAAGAAAAAACTGATCCTTATACATAGAATTCCCCCTTTCCACTCTAGGATGGGCTCAATTGGAAACTAAAACTTTACCACTTGGGTTTTACAATCAATGGATGCATAACAAGAATGGACTAAATCGATACCTAGAATAACATCGAAATCTAACATATCAAGCTATATAAGATCAACATTAGTGAATCTATGGGATAAAGAGATGGTAAAATTTCTAGACTCTCTTAGACACAGTAGACTCACCAATAGGAGTAGAGACAGAAAAAGGGTCTAATAACACATTCGGAGAAACATCAAATATCATAGCCACATATGGCGTCACAAAAGATAAAGTAGCACCGGTATAAAGAAAAGCATAAACATCAAGGTGAAATACTTTCAACATATCAGTAAACACATTGGGACAACACTCTTGATCATCACTAGTTTGAAGCGCATAGAATCGGTTTTATTTTGGAGAACTTGAACCCGAACCACTAGGCGTAGCTTGCCTACCATATTTTCCCTTAGTAGCAAGTGATGGACAATCCCTTATATTATGACAACTCTTACCACAACCAAAGCAACCATCCATATCGGCTAAGCATTTACCATCATGCTTCCTTCAAGACCTAGTACAAGTAGAAAAAGAAGATCCACGGACATTCCCTTCTCAAGGATTAGGGTTAGACGCCCATTAGAGGAAACTTCACTAAAGTACCTTTGTCAGAATCTAGAACGACTATGTCCATCAGACCTCGAATGTGAAAAGTCACCATCACAGGTCTTTGCCCTTTTTACCTCCCTAGATATTTCCTTAAGCTTCTCATCTTCAATTTGTTGAGCATGTGTCATTACACGAGAAATATCCATTTCCTTAATGAGCATGGAGGTATGACATTCCTTCACTGCCATTTTGGACACACCTAAAACAAACTTACTCATCCTTGCCCTAGAGTCTGCAACCATAAAAGGAGCATATATTGATAATTTTATGAATTTCGAAGCATGCTCTTTCACACTCATATTTCCTTGACGAAGATTAATGAACTCAAGTATTTTGGCCTCCCTCATCTCAAGGGGAAAGAACCTATCAAGGAAAGCAGTCTTAAACTATTCCCAATCAAGAGGACCTGCACCTATCGCCCTCTCTTCTTTTAATTTTTCAAACAAAACTTAAGCAACACCCTTGAGGTGATAAGCGGCCAATTTTGCCTTTTCTACCGGAGTCACTTTCATGATCATCAAAACCTTATACACCTCATCAATAAACTCTAAAGGATCTTTCTCAATCTCGAAACCATGAAACTCTAGGAAATTCACTCTAGTTAAGTCCCTTTTTTACTCTAGTTGTCATTGTATCCACATTTGGTTTCACGGGGACCATAACCTTCCTATTGGCTTTAGCCGTCATAGCTTGAGCAAACACTTAGAAAGCATCTCGGAATTTAGCATGAGTCACTTCCTCGGCCAAAGGGTCGGATGAAAAATTAAGGAGCTTAAAGAGCTTCTGGTTCCACATTCTCACCCGCATTCCTTCTAATGTATGCTCTTCAAGGGACCATATCCTGAAAAACATCAAATAAGGATTAGGAGAGAGACATATAGAGTTACACTCTATCTCCCGAATTTAGAATGATTAAATAAATGGAGTTTCATAAAAAATCTTAGCCTCTTATTCATAAATGTGACGCGCTTCACACTTATGAATGAGACTCTACTCGACGTGTCTTGTGAGACATCCTAGGACCTTTCTAAACCTTGTGCTCTCAAAATATTTGCCACGACCCAAACTATACCCTAGGCGTAACATGGCGTATAAAACCCCGAGAGGCCCTACACAAGCTACTTAGCAAACATCATACAAGATAATAGAAATATAGATTTCAAAGAAATAGTCTTATATCATAAAAGAGTTTTACCAAAGAAGAAGTCTAACATAGTCCCAACAATCCATCGATTACATCAAAGGAAGTGGTTGGGAGGTAACCCATACACCACATACAAATGTCAGAAAACTGAAATAAAGAAAAGCATGTAAAAGTGTCTCATTCCTCAGAACATGAGGACTCACTAATTTTTGAGTGCCAAGAGATCAAATAGCCACGAGTATGAGAGGTAGGAGCGTCGGACTCTACATTAGTAAAATAATGTAGGCATAAGTATGCATTAGTACATGGAATGTACTAAGTATTATAGAATTTCATAAGAGTTTTGAATTCATGCTAAAAAGGATTTTTCATCTCATGTAATGACAAAGCTAAATAATAAGATAAACCTTTAAAAACATAAGTCATAATAATGGTCAATGCAAGCTTAACATCTTTAAAACACTTGTGAGATACTTTGAAAGTAACCTTAGTTCATTATTATGGGATGTTTACCATTTAACAGACATAGACCATGTGAGATATAACATAGAATTCGATATCTATCCCACACCAAAAAGAGATGTCCTTACTTGCCAAGGTAAGAACCATGAATCTAAGCTAAAGTAGATCCACTAGCTAATGTCTATCTGAGACAAAATCCTATGGTTGCACGTAAATCTGGGACTTATGGATTGCTACTAAAGGTCCACGGATGCTAAATGAAAACCTTCATCCAAAAAGTCCACTCGGTGCTAAGTGAAATCCCAGAGAATGGTCATTAATAATATTAATATTATCATCCAAGGAAATGCACAATTAAGCAACCAATCCAAGCTAGAGTTCATTTAGAATAGCTCCTAAAACTTGATTCAACATAGGTGAGAAACCTTTCAACCTTATGAATCATTATGTGAGAAAACCTTTCACAATCATGATCTTAGTAGTACGTGAGATAAACTTTCATAACAACAACATTTATACTTTCCTCTTAAAGCATCCATAAATAATTTACAGCTCTTTCATAAAAGCATGCATATCTTTATAAAAAGCTATTTCTTTGTTCATAAGTTTCATCATGTATTCATAGTCTAAAATTATGGATCATGCATGTGTTCATATAAATTCAACTCAAAATTATGTAATTACTTCAACTCGTGCATTAAAAGATAGAAAACAATCAATTGAATCATAATTGAAAAGAACCCATGAGGATTGAATAAAACTCTAACTTTGAATTGAGAATCTAACTTGTAAAATTAGAAGATCTTTGAGGAAGCCTATGGAGGAAAGGACTCCATAGGTGAATACTAACATACCTTAATGATCAAGGCGCAATAGCTATGGTGATTTAATAATCTTGAAGTGAAACCCTAGCTTCTTCTTCCTTAACCTTAGAGAGGATTTTGGGGATGAACTTGGAGGGAAATTTAGAATTTAGACGAATGATTTAGAATTGGTAGTTTTGGGACTTAAATAACTTATATAGGGCTTAGAATAGGGGTTAAAATGATATAGCTTAGCTATTAAACATATAGGGAAAGACCTAAAATATCCCTGACTTAAAAGCTGACGGGGTGACCTATATGAATCCCTAAACGGTCTGTATAAGTACCACTATCCGCTTAGGGAGCCAAACAACTAACCAAAAACCCTGGTTGCCTTAATCGGCCAGGCCACTTCCCCTAAACGGCTAGTGATTCGCTAAATGGAGCATTTAGGGTTCAATGAAAGGTTCATGGTCTATTTTGGGTTCATGGACTTGCGCATTAACCTCCATTGCCTTCTCCAAAGTCGAAGGTGTTAAATATTTATATTATTTTAGATAAAGTGTCTCTCATATTATATTATGTATCATGATTTAAGGAGCTACTCAGATTATGAGATTATTCATGAATGATTCAGTATTATAAGATTATAATTATTTTCATCTTTATGCATATTTTCTGTTGGGAGTTTACTTAACAATGAGTGTACCAAAGGATGAAGGCTCACTCATTAGTAGAGGCATGAGTCCTTTAGTAGCAATCCCTTTGTCCCAAAACTACATGCCTTTTTAGGTCTTTGTCTTAGATAGACATAACGTAGTGGATCCACCTTAGCTCAGACTCATGGTCCTTACCTTGACAAATAATACACTATCTTTTCGGTATGGGAGTAGTACACTAAACTCTATGATGCAACTCAGATGATTGACGTCAAGTAACAGTATCTCCCACATATGATATGATTTTTAGAATATTGCATGACCTTGAACTATGTTTTCAGATCAGATCATCAGTTTCCATGTTATATTTACTTGTTCATTTTATTAGCACATTTTGAAGACTTATCACATTATCATGTCACTTTTATGCATTTTCTCCATACACAGTACATTCTGAGTATTGACCATATACTTTTCTGCCTATATTATTTCATAATATAGGTTCTGAAACACATCCTTTAAGCCATAGTTACTACAGGATCCTATCAACTGATACTACTATTGGTGAGTCATCATGGTTCGAGGATATGCCTTGTCATGACTTTACAGACTTTACTTTCAGTTTCCAGATTATTTGAGTGAGCTAGGGACTTGTCCTACCAACTCACTTATGAGTAGAGGCTTTACAAACATTAGCATTTTGTGTATGTTGTGTCTTGTATCATAATTATCTTTTATGCTAAGTTAGTGATATTCCTCTTTCCTTGTTATTCCAGTTATTTATGCTATCTTTGTGTCATGATATGCCATGTGGTTAGCTTGGGGTCACTTGTGGATCTAGGCACCATGTCATGTCTAGGGGGCAGTCTTGGGTTGTGACAAACTTGCTATCAGAGCATCAAAGTCAAGTGTCTTAGGGTGTATGAAAGTCGCGTTAAGTAGAGTCTTCTTTATAGTTGTGAAGTGCGCCATATTTATGAATGAGAATCTACAAAATGTTTAATAAGTACTTCACTTTTTGCATAATCTTAGTCGTATAATAGAGTTCAACTCTATAAAATTTATGTCTTACTCATTCTCTATACGTCTACAAAATCATACCTCCAAGAAGAACTTACGCCAGAATGAATCATAACATGGAGCAAGAAGCACCTCTAGCACCGATTGACCCTTTAGTTGAACAAGTCATCCATGTTGAGTTTATGGGTTTTTTTCCCAGTACTAGCCTGAGCCATGACTTCTTTGGCCAATTGTGAGGTTGTAGCTCCTGTAAAACCAAATATGGGTACGGCGGCAACTAGAGTCCAAGATGTCACTTGGATGAACCCTCGAGAATTTCATGGTTATATGAGGACAAAGATCCATAAGATTTTATTGAGGGTATTCAGAAGATCATTGAGATCATGGGTGTCACTCCGGTTGAGAGTAAACATTTGTCCATTTATCAGGTGAAGGGAGTTGCTCAGATTTTGTTTAACCAATGGAAAGAAAATAGGGGAGTTGATGCAGGTCCATCGGATTGGGACAAGTTTAAGGGTGTTTTCCTAGGTTAGTTATTCCCCCTTCAGATGATAGAGGCAAAGGTACGTCAGTTCATTAACTTAAGGCAATGCAACATGATTGTGAAGAATTATGCTTTGAAATTCACTCAACTCTCCAAATATGCTCCTGGTGTCCAACTCCAAGGTCCGTACTAGTAAGTTTGTTTTCATTGTTTCAGAGATAGTGGTAATAGAGTGTAGAGTTCTTATGTTGATTAAAGAGATGTACATTTCTAGGTTTATGAGCACTGCTCAATAAATTGACGAAGACAAGCTTAAGGAGAGTGCTTAGGAGAGTAACAGGGATCTGCCCAATAGTAATGACTACTCTGATCAGAAATCCAGTAGTGGTGGTTGATCTCAATTTCCTCAAAGGTATTCAGGCCCAACCCCATCTTCTGCTAGTTCTCCAGTGCCTAAGTTCAACAAGGATAGGGTTCAAAACCCTAAGTGTTAGAGTAGTATTTCTAGTGGACGTTTTTCCACATTTGTCAGAAGTGTGGTAAGATCCATTCAGAGAGCATTTGGCCAGTACTGGTTGATGTTATGGATGTAGCAAGACCAGTAAAATATTAAAGTATTGTCCATCGGTTGATAGCATGGTTAGAGATGTTTGTTAGTAGGATCATCCTAACACTTTTTTAGGTCACTCAAATCAGTAGGGTACCTCATCAAGCTCGGGTGGTGGAAAAAGTTTGAACAGGTTTTATGCTCTTCAAACTCAACAAGATCATGAAGAGTCTTCTTATGAGGTCACTAGTATGTTATGAGTCTTTTAGTTTAATGCTTATGCATTGTTAAATCTAGGAGCCATACTTTCATTTGTGACTTCCTATGTTTCTGAAATTCTATGTTACTCCCAAAATCCTATCAGAACCCTTCTCAATCTATATGTAACACATCGGATTCAATGAGATGAGAAAATTTCAGTTTTTCACAGACTGGGTGTCATAACAGACGACACCATCCAGGGACCGTAGGTGGGACAACGGTCCATAGGTGCTGGCGTTGCCAGTGAGTTAGAATTTTTCCAAATATCAAGTTTTCTTGAATTTTCAACTGTTCACCAGGACGGTCCATCATCCAATCCACGAGTCATAGATAGGTTTCGTAGGTGAGTCCCAGATTTAGAGAAATTTCAGAGTCACAAGTCGAAAACAACGGCCGCGACCCACCATCTGTCGCCTGAACCACGGTCCGTAGGAAGGGAGTCTGTCGTTTGTGGTCCAATAATCAATTCTCTGAAACCAACGACCACCGACCAGGACGGTCCGTAGGTGGAACCATGGATCGTAGGTCCCCACCGTCGTTGGTGACTGCAGTTATTTTTAGAGGCTTTTTGGTCTTTTCCCCAAATTTTTTTAGTTCAATACCATGTCATTTTGCCCTCTTTTAGAACCACTATATAAGAGTTTTGACCCCCAAATTTTTCCAGTTGAAATCATTCTGTCAAATTCCTAAAAGAAGAACAAGTTTTCCTCTCTAAAATATGTTTCTCTCTAGAAAGCTTGAAGAAGAAGAAGGAGTCAACCTAGGGTTTCAAGTCAAGCCTCCAATTCCACCATTGAAGGCAAGCTTTTGGAATTTAGGTATGATAGTTTCCATCCATGGAGCCCTTTCCTCCATGGAGTTCCCAAATTCCCCAATTTACAAAGTTAGAAATCTCCAATTCAGTTAGGGTTTTCCCTCCATGTCATGGGTTCCTTTAAATATGGATTTAATTGATTGTTTTTATGATCTATCAAGAATGAATTGAGATAATTACATGATTTTATGATGAATTCCCATGAACCCATGTCTAACCCGTGTTTTCTAAAATATTGATGATTGAAAGTGGGTTTTGAACTATGAAAGATGAATTATGAAATTATGCATGTTCTTACGGAATTGATGAGATATGATGTAGATTGCTTTGAGAGTAAAAGCATATATGGTGTGGTTGTGATTAATTGTTGTGAACGGATTACTCACATAACTACCTCATGTATGAATGAGAAAGGTTTTCTCACATAAAAGATTCTAAGGTTGAAAGGTCTTCTCACCTAAAATGAATCATAAGTTTCTATTCTAAAAGTAAGGCAAGCGGCGAATACCCATGACCTCTAAATGAAAGACAAGTGGTGATTACCCATGTCACATGATGTAAGGACAAGAGGTGATTACGCATATTTTATTTAAAATATAAGCTGAATATGATTAAGAACTATTCCATGGAAGTTAAGCATTAGTACCGACTGGACAAGAAGTGATTACCCGTGTCCCATAAATTATGAGCCAATATAGGATTGTCTAGATTGATATTAGCTAGTGGATCCACATAAGCTATAAGTTCATGGTCCTTACCTTGTCAAGTAGGACAACCCTTTTTGGTGTGGGAGACACCGGATTCCATGTTAATAGCTCACATGGTCTTATATGTCGGTTAAGGCTACTTCTCACAAGCAAGCTATGATGAACTAAGGTTACTCCAAGAAGTATCTCACATGTGACTTAAGATGATGTCTATTTGCATTGACAATGTTTTATGACTTATATCTTCTACTTACATTCATTATTTAGCTTGGTCATTGTACTTTATGAAAATGTCTATTTTCTCATGTTTTATGCATGGCTATCATACTTGGTACATATTTTGTACTAACGCATATTCTTGCCTACATTTACCCAAATGTAGGGACCGACCTTACAGATTCGCACTTCCGTGGCTAGGATCTCATCTAGAAGATTGAAGTTTGGTGAGTCCTCATATTCCGAGGACCGAGCTTGATTTCCTTTTTGTCTTTACTTTCAGTTATGGAACTTGATGTATGGGCAACGCCCCGATAAACTCTTATGTACCAGATGGCTTTGAGAATATATTTATATTTGCGCTTTTCACTATAAAACTCTTATATGTTGAAACTGTCTTTTAATCTCTTTATTTTATTTCTTGTATGATGAAAGCTAAGTGGCTTGTATGAGGCCTCTCGGGGTCTTATACGTCATGTCACGCCTAGGGGCTACCTTGGGTCGTGACACTATACTCCTCTTGGTGAGTCAATTTTAGCTAAACGGGTTTATAGAAATTGCCTAGTCTTAGTTTTTCAGAAAATCACCTCAGTTGATCTAGTCGAGTTAGATATGCTTGACTTTGATGTTATTGTATGGATTGTCTTCATTCTTATTATGCCTCTATTCATTGTAGAACCAGAGTTGGGAAATCCACATGGAGTTGACCTTCTTTTAGATACTCAGCCTATCACTATTCCTCCTTACAAAATGGCTCCAAGTGAGCTTAAGGATTTGAAAGTTCAGTTAAAGGATCTTTTGCATAAGGGTTTCTTCAGAATAAGTATTTCTCTATGGGGTGCTCCAGTTCTCTTTTTCGTAAGAAAGATGGTCCTTTTAGAATATGGATTATTTATCGATAGTTGAATAAGTTCACAATCAAGAATAAGTATCCCATCTCAAGGAATTATGACTTGTTTGATCAGCTTCAAGGTGCTAGTTTCTTCTTGAAGATAGACCTGAGATCAGGCTATCATCTGCTCAGAATTAGAGAATGCGACATTTCGAAGACAGCCTTCAAGACTCAGTATGGCCACTATGAATTTTCGGTCATTTATTTTCAACTAAGGAATCCTCCTACTGCTTTTATTGATTTGATAAATAGGGTGTTCAGGCAGTATTTGGATATGTTTGTCATTTTTTTCATAGATGACCTTTTGATCTATTTTCTAAGTGTGGATGAGAATTTCGTTCATTTGAGGATTGTCTTGCTAGTTCCTAAGGACCAATAGTTGTCTGCTAAATTTAGTAAGTATGAATTTTTGTTGAGGTTTAAAGGGCTCCTTGGACCTATAGTCTCAATAGAAGGTACTCAAGTAGATCCTATGAAGACCGAAGCAGTTAAGAACTGGGATATACCTCTTTCTCCCTCAGACATTAGGAGCTTCTTTTGTTTAGCCGTTACTATAGATGATTTGTGGATGTATTTTTCTCTATTGCCTCTTTTTTGACTATTTCGACACAAAATAAAGTGAAATTTCAGATGTCCTAAGCTTCTGGGAAGAGTTTTAAGGCATTGAAGACTCGACTTACTTCAGCCCCGATTTTGACTCTATTGGAAGGTTCAGATGGTTTTGTTGTGTACTATGATGCCTCCAAGATTGTCCATGGTTATGTGTTGATTCTACATGGTAAGTTCATAGCTTATTCTTCTATCCAACTTAAGGTTCATGAGAAAAAATACATGACTCACGATTTGGAGTTAGCGGCGGTGGTTTTTGCCTTGAAGATATGGAGGCACTATCTCTATACTATTCATCAGGATGTGTTCAAAGATCATAAGAGTCTTAAGTATGTGTTTAGTAGAAGGATTTAAATCTTTGCCAAATAAGATGGCTTGAGTTGTTGAACAATTATGATATGACTATCCTTTACCATCTTGGTAAGGCTAATGTTGTTGCAAATGATCTTAGTAGATTGTCCATGAACAATGTTGCTCATAATGAGGATGAGAAGAAGGATTGTGTTCATGATGTTCACAAACTAACTTATTTGGGAGTTCATTTGGTTGATTTATCAGATGGTGGAGTTATTATTCAAAATGGGTCAAAATGGTCTCTTATGTCGGATGTAAAGCCAAAACAAGATAATGATCCAAATTTGATTGAATTGAAGAAAGTATTTTCCAAAAAGGCTATTGATTGATGCTTTCTCTAAAGAGGGATATGGTGTGCTTTGTTATCGAGGTCGTTTTTGTATTCCATATGTTGACTAGTAGAGGCAATAGATACCATAAGAAGCTCACATTTCTCATTATTCTATTCATCTGAGAGCCGCTAAGATATACTGTGATCTACGGGGAGTCTGTAAATGGAATGGGATGAAGAAAGAAACTGCAAAATTTGTGGCTAAGTGCCCAAATTACCAACAAGTGAAATTTAAGCATCAGAAACTAGGCGGTATGACTCAGGATATTAGCATTCCTACTTGGAAGTGGGAAGATTTGAATTTGGACTTCATCAGGGGTTGGCCCTGCACTTGTCGACAACATGAATCTACTTGGGTAGTTGTAGACTGAATTACTAAATCGGCACATTTTTGTCAAGTGAAGACCTCCTATAAAGCCAAGGCCTATTCTAGACTCTACATTCGGGAGATAGTTAAGTTGCACTATGTTCTCTTGTCAATAATTTTAGATAGGGGTACCTAGTTCACCTCTCACTGTTGGAGATCGTTTCTGAAGGAACTTGGTACTCAGGTTAAACTTAGCATAGCTCTTCACTTTTAGAAAATGGACAGGCTTAATGGAATATTTAGGCCTTGGAGGATATGTTGATAGTCTGTGTGATTGACTTTAGAGGTAATTGGTATGATCATTTTCCTTTGATTGAGTTTGCTTATAATAATAGTTATCACTTTAGTATTCAGATGGCTCTGATTAAGGCTCTCTATGGTAGGAGGTGTAGGTCTCCTATTGGCTGGTTTGAAGTTGGTGATGTGACTTTGATAGGTCCCGAATTTGTTCATGGGTATATGGAGAAAGTACGACTAAGCAGGGATAAGTTGAAAATGGCTCAAAGTAAATAGAAACCTTATGCGGATGTGAGGAAGAGTGAGCTTGAATTTGTCATTTATGATTGATTCTACTTAAAAAATTTCACCCATGAAGGGTGTGATGAGGTTTGGTAAGAAAGGGCATCTTAGTCCCCATTTCGTACGCCCATATTATATTTTGTGGCATTTTCGTAATGTGTCTTATGAGTTGGATTTGCCTTCAAAATTGGCATTTGTACATCTGGTGTTTCATGTGTCCTTGTTAAAGAAATGTATTGGTGATCCTACAATTGTGCCTTTAGAGAGTGTCGGTGTGAAGGAAAGTCTCTCTTATGAAGAGGTCCCAGTTGAGATTCATGATCATCGGGTTCGCAAGTTGAGAAATAAGAAAGTTGCTTCAGTAAAATTTCTTTGGAGGATTTAATTAGTTAAGGGTTCTACGTGGGAGATCGAAGCCGATATGATGTACAAATACCCCCATCTCTTTCCTTCTAGTTCAGTTTCAGCATGAGGTATTAGTTCCTTTTATGTACTCTTTTCATTTATGTGTTTCAGCTATTATCCTGATCCCTATGCATCCATGATCATGAAACCAATTTTAAACTTCATGTTTTAGCTCAAAGTCAATCACTCCTTCAGTTTTATGTGTTTTTGCATTCAAGTTGGGTTGTAATTCTTGCCCTACTCTTTTCATGCCTAGTTGAACCTCATTCGAGGATGAATGTTCCCATGGGGGGAGATATTATAACACCTTGGAAGTGCCTTATTCAAATAAAGTGGAAAGTGCAGAAAAAGCTTGTTGATTACTGCAACATTGACTTTATGGGAGGAGTTAATAAACCGTATAAGCTTTCACAGTCCGTGGAAACCAATTGTGAAGTGAACCTCAAAAAATGGAAATTTCAGGATCTAGCTTTCTAGACAGTTTTACAGTCCATATAAAGATTCACAAACCATAGACCCTACCGTAGAAAGGAAGTTCAACAAGTTGGATTTTTGGGACTTGAACATGACGAGATGACTCCACAGCACGTGGAATGGTCCAGGACCGAAGAAAGGGTCTATAAAATGAGAACTTCAAAAATTTAAGATTTTTCCTTTTGGCTTTTAAGAAACAGTTCATGGACCATGGAAGATTATACGGCCTGTGGATAGGGCTCGTGGAAGACAATATGCAGTTTTTAAGTTAGGGTCTTTTCGCACTCTTATAATTTCAAGCCTTCATTGAAAGAATTCACCTAGGGTTTCTATCAAGGTATGTGGGAACTTCATCAATGGATTCTTCTTCACCCATTGAGTCCAAAAGAAACCTTAATTTCTGAAATTATGATCGTCATAAATTCTAGAGTATCATGATTTCTTATGGTCTCTTATTGAATTTCAATTTCTCCTTCATGATTGATCTATTTATGCATGAATTAATTATAAATAAACGTTCTCAATGATATTTTCAGGAACACATGACATACAAGTATTTTTCTATTCATAATTATGTTATTTTTACATGAAAGCTTTATGAACTCAGATTTTCATGAATTAAGAATGCTTTCGAATAAAGTATCATTCAATTTATATGATTCTCATCATTTAGATTCTTCCAAATTAATTCTCTCAGATTATGATATATATCATTATTTAAGGATCTGCTCAGATTATGATATATATCATTATTTAAGGATCTGCTCAGATTATCAGATTTTTGATTCATGATTCAGTATTATCATGTTAATACTCAGTATTATCATATTATTACTGTTTTCAGATTTAAGTATGTTTTTCGGTAAAAATTTACTTAGCATCGAGTGAACCTACGGATAAAGGATCACCTGTAATTAGAGGCATGAGACCTTTAGAAGGAATTATTCTTGTCTCATAATTAGATTCCCTTATAGGTCTTTGTCTCATATAGACATTAGCTAATGGATCCACCTTATCTCAAAGTCATGGTCCTTACCATGGCAAGTAGGACACTCTTTTTTCGGTGTGAGAGTACTAAATTAAATTCCATGAGGTAGCTCACATGGTATATTTTGGTTAACGGTATCTCTCACGTATGATATAAATTTCAGAATACTGCATGACCATTTACTATGTTTTCATATCATATCATCAGTTTACATGTTATGTTTACTTGATCATTGCATTAGCACACTTTAAAGACTTAGCTTGTTATCATGTCATGTTTATGTATTATCCCTCTACGCAGTAAATTCTGAGTACTGACTGAATACTTTTCTATCTATATTGTTTCATAATATATGTTTTGACTCACATCCTTCATGTTGCAGTTAGTACAGGATCCCTTCAACTTACGCTACTATTGGTGAGTCTGCATGGTTTGGGGACATGCCTTGTCATGACTTTTCATACTTTACTTTTAGTTTCCAGATTGTTCGAGTGAGCTAGGGACTTGTCATGGTTACTCATTTATGAGAGTAAAGGTTTTTCATACATTTGTATTCCGCATATGTTGTGTCTTGTATCAGATTTTTCTTTTATGCTATGTTCGTCATTTGAGACTTTATTCCGCTTTCCTTGTTATTTTAGTTATGTATGTTATCTTAGCGTCATGCTATGCCATGTGTTTAGCTTGAAGTCACTCATGGCTCTATGCTTCATGTCACGTCTAGCGGTAGTCTTGGGTCATGAGAGGTAATCTTTATACTATAGTTCTTACCCAAATGTTATCTTTATTATTAAATTGGGTGACTTGTCCAATCATGATTGGCTAGTGACAATGTTAATGTTAGATGTTATGGATAGTTTTGTGGATAGCATATGACTGATATGATGCCAATAAAATAAGTCAATTTAAAAATGATCGATGATCTTGAGTTTTAATCATCTCATTTAGTTTTTGTCACTCCTATCGAGTCTAATGCGTGAAAGATGGTATTTAATTGTGTTTTTTTCTTGGTTAACTTTTTCCATGAGTGGTGGATGTTTGTTTTCAGTTTTTCATTTTGCATACCCAGAAGTCCTAAGTGATATTAAACCATGTATGTATAAATTAGCAGAGAAGTACATAATGGCCAAGCCTATCATACTACGTGTGTGTGGACATCTTCCTAAGAGTAAGTGTTTGATTTTGAATCTTAAATACCCGAGTGTTATTTATACTATATGTATGTGGGTCCTCTTTTCGTGAGCTGGCACATTAAACTAGCAGAAGTGATTGTCATTATCAAATAGTTGTCATGAAATAAGGCATAGATAGTGTGAATGATAAGTGAGCTTAAAGCTTGTCGTGTCATAAATTGTGGCTTCTATTATTCAGCATTCGTGTCAAGTAGAGTTCTTGCTAGGTAAAAGAGTGAAGCATGAGTATGTATGATGCTGAAGTTTTGTATTTCTTGAGGATAAGAAATAGTTTAATTTTATGGGTTTTGATAAGTTTGTAATTTACCTTTTTGTCTATTTCTAAGCTTACACCATTGTGTTTTCATAGAGAAAAAGAAGGCATTTAGGACGTCTTAGCATTGACATATAGGCTTTTATAATTTACAGGTGATGGAGTACAAACAAAGTTAAAAGGTTCAAAGAGGAGAGCTAAAAGTGAACAAACGGTCTGTTGCCATAATGTGATGTTGATGTCATCACATGTCCATATGCAACGCCACATCACTAATTAACTGAATTGCAACAAGAGGTAGAATGGTTGCAGAAAAAGTGTGTGTGGTACACTGACGCGGCCGCAACTCCTGATATGGCGATGAATCTGACCTACCTTTCACATTAAGTCAGGTGCGACAATTTCACCATATTACCCGATATGGAAAAGCAGTTGCAACGAATATGCAGTTACGCAGTGCGTGTGTGAGACATAATTTATTCTGAATTTTGTTATGTATATCTTGAGGCCTTGGAGTGGTTGAACCTCTTTGCTGGGAGGATCTGTCCTTCTAGAAATCTAAGCAATGTCACATACCAGTAGGCCCTAGTTTTCTCTTTGAAAATCATACTGGATGAGATGTATATATATGTGGGGTCCCAATCGGCGGAGGAGTGGATGTACTTCTTTATCAAGACCTTTTGATGCATTCCCTTGACATACTTAATTACCATACTTCGTAGGCAGGCAAGGTTTCAAGAGAGATATCTAACCAAGAGCACCATTTCGACACTCCCTTTGATTCGCTTAATCTGGGGGGTACTGATACGCCCAAATTACACCTCCTTAAAGAAGTATAAGCGGTCGTTGTCAAATAAATAACCTAACTTTAAGTTAGGGTCGATCCCACGAGGAATATGGTTTAGACTTAGGCTAATTTATGGCTATTTATACTTGTCGTCAAATTACTTTTGTAAAAAGTGAAAAGGGGGGATTTATAACTAAAGTAACAGATTGTTGATTTGTAGAAAATAAGTAGCAAGTAAACATGATTTGCAGTTTGAAATATCAATATGAGATGAAACTAGGGTACGTGTGTTCCCCACAAGTTCTTAACGCAGTAATGACAATAATAGTAACTCTATCCTAATTTTAACATGCAAGGTTGGTAAGTTATGTATCACCAAAGTGATTGGCCCTCCAAATAGGGAATTTTACCATGCAACTTGGTTCGTCTACAGGTGTATGCTTTACTAACCCTTACCCTTAACCACATATCAGCCATCGTAGTAGGTGGGTCAGGCTATTAGATAGCGATTATCACGTCTAAATCTCTGTTGTTCAATCCCTTTCTCATTCATTACTTCCTATGTCCGATAAGTAGGAATGAGGCGACTTCTAACATTGTACACAGTTAAAAAGCATTCAAAACGAAGGGATTAACAATACATGCATAAACACTATTTTAGAAATACTTAGTTATTGGTCATACATTGTTAATTACTCACGGTTCCCACAACCCTAGTTGTGGATTTAAATATTCATGCTTGAGAATTCACAATTCATATTAGGGTTAATAATAATCATGAACTTACAATTAGAATGGATGAAAACCGGAATATTGAATTGAAAATCAAAATCAAATATCATAAACCAAGCTTCAAGAATTAATTGTCGAAAGTGTTTGCAAAATAATTCCAAAGTCAACAACAAAGTATCATAAAAAGTCTAACAACCCAAAAACGAAAAATACAACTAGTATTAGAAACTAAATCCTAAACCAAGTAGGAAAAGTAAATTTAGGAAATTCTGGTTTGGGCAGATTCGTCGACAGCTGGCCACCTACGGTCCGTCAAGTGAACTAGGGCTCGTGGTCTTCCACCGTTGCTCAACACTTAGCCAAAATTATGTGGATGTCAATAGACAGTCATAACCTACGGCCCGTAGGTCTAAGCACGGTTTGTCCTGTACCCTTGTGGTTCAAGTACTGGAACTCATCTTCTCTAAAGTCATCGACGACCCATCAAAGACGGTCCGTCAATGGACTCACGGCCCATTAGTGGCTTCTGTGGTTCCACACTTACTCAGACATCCTTGAACACTCCATCCACGCCTCCACCTACGGCTCGTCAACTGAAAAATGGCTCGTAGGTGGGCTCGTTTGTTTCCATTTTCATGTTGTTTCATCTACTTCAACTCCAACTGCTCCAAACCTATTTCCTGCAAAATTAGACCAAAATACACTCACATCTAATTACAAAATGTTTAAGACGCATGCAAACTTAAAGTATAATGTACCAAAAATACCGTAAACTCACGGTACATCAATACCCTCAACTTAAAATCATTGATTGTCCTCAAGCGACACAATAAAATCAAAACGACACTTATGCAAAAGCAACATACAAACTCGAGCAATCACATGGCATTTTATATCAAATACCCTTTTTACTGTTTTCAGCACAGTCCAAATCCTTTCATTTAGACCCAACAAGCTAACTCATGCGGATCAAAACATGACATAGACATACCAACACACATCATCACATACACAAGTACAATCACCAAGATACCAATTCTTCAACAATGTAACTTGTGCCCTTAACACAAAGAAATCCCTTTTTTCACACGGAATTTGATGTTTTAGCTAGGGACTCAGTATACACTCACACTTAGAAGTGAATTTAAATATAGTTAGTGCTCAATACCATTGGCTTGCCCTTATTTTCTCAATTTTGACTTTCCAGACTGGTTACTTAGGATCACTATAGGACTTTCTTAGCTTGTTACATAGGCTCAGGGTCAGGTGTGGTACATTAAAATATTAAGTGACTTTTCTTCCCTCCTTGACATTACATTGGCTATTTTACCTCTTTCACAACCAGTTCTGACATAGTCTTATTTTCTGATCTTCTCCTTATGACTTATTTAAGCGCGGGTGTGACTTTGACTTAACATTCTTGCTTGTTTCATCTTTTCTTCATCTTTTTATTCAAGCATTATCATTCTTTTGTTTATTTTTTATTCAGTCACGTCATTCACTACCCTTTTAACTCATCTTTTTCTTTTTCTACAAAACAACTCTTTTCATACCTTTTTTTTACAGTTTTTCCTTCACCATAGCCATCCTTAACTTATGTATTTTTTATGAGTAGAGGTGCACAATGTCCTAGAGGGGACCAGGGCCAAGATTTTGGTAACTTCTGAAGTAGCCACCATCAACTCAGGCTAAAGAGGGACCAGGGCCAAACAGAATATTTTTTTAGGGAAAGTGAGTTGGGTGTATTGTAAGAAATGGTATTCGTTAGGCTCAAAAATTTGGATCAAAGGGAGCATTTATCTCTTCTGGTTGGTTGCTTTTAGGCTTGAGTGGACTCAATATGAACAACGGCCTATGATCATTTCTCAATTTCAAGTCTAAATCATCTTAGCGAGACTAACAGGGCAGGTTCTAGATTGGCACGCACTATATGATTATACAAACAGCCTCACACACACATGGCACATTTTTTTCACTATCAAATCATTAATGCATCTGGTTCAAGCTATAGTTTAAGTCATGTTGTCATATGAGTTCCTATCATGTCATATAGAGATCCAACACATTCAACTCATCAAGTTCACAGATCTAGCACATGATCAAAATTTGTAGGGGTATCAATTATCATGCTCTTATCCATCATGCTTTCATTTTTTGTCTACTTCTACATTCACACTAACCTAAACATGCCGGTTCAACAGAAATTAAAACAATTCCTTGGGGAAAAAGAACACAGGCAAGAAAACCCCAAGAAAGGATTGTGAGTTGGGTTAGTCAGACTTCACCCTAAAACTCACAATCCATTCACCCCACCCTCACAGAAAATATCGTGCAATGTCCTCAATGCACAAAAATACAATGTAATACATCGGGTGAGACAAACATCTAGCGCATAGGTGCCGAAGCCAAATCAAGAAGCGGGTGGGTCCGATTTCCCAGAATGCGCTGGATCAGCAAGAGTGACGCCATCAGTAACGCCCTCAACAGTAGTGGGAACACCATCACTAGTGCTCCTCGATCCAGATACACCCACAGCCATCTCTCATGCTCTCCACTGCCATAGATCTTCCTCATATAAAGACTGTCGATGGGTTGGCTTGATCTGCTGCCTTGATCTTTTTTAGGCCCGACTCTCCTCCTCTAAATCAATAGTGGGTCTCGTAGTGCGTACGCGCTTTCCAGACGCATGAAGAGGGTCAAAGGGAGGCATATTATCTCCAAATAGTGCACTCAGTACCACATCGTCAGCATCTACCTCAGGTATAGGCTCTGGGACAGCCTCCGCAGTAGCGGCTAGAGCATCAACATCAGCTCGGAGCTTGGCTAACTCCATCTGGAAAGTGGTCAAATCAACTGTGGCCCTAGGTTGGGGCCTCTCAAGTACCCTAAGCTCAAATTCATCGATCTGTCGCTGTACTACCCCAATTTTTGCATCAACCGCTGCCTCCATTCTTGCCTCTGACTCCTTAACAGACTTTTTCATCTAAGGCCTCATATGTTGTAGAAGTGTATCCATCTGAGTCTCCAACTTCTAGACTTGAGCAAGTGGTAGAAAATCAAATCCAAAATATGTAGGCGCACGAGGTGTGCTCGCAGCATCACTGGAAGAAGTGAAAGGGGGAGCATGTACGTCGGCCTTCGCAGTAGTAGCAGGAATAGTATCATCAACTTCCCGCTCAACCCCAACCTACTCAATATCAACAGCACTATCATCACCCAAAGGTGGTAAGTTCGCATCATCTTTAATCAACCCTACATCAACCGTCTGGGCTGCCTCAGTAAGCCTATCACAGTTCCATAATGGAACAGACGCTGCTCTACAATGGAAAAAAATGAGACAGGGTAAGGGTAGAGTAGTAGTCCTCCGAAAAGCCCTCTCGTGTATCTCTGCAATGAGTATCCTGGAGAAGTCAATTTCCAACTCTGCCATCATTGTTGTAAGCATGACTGAACGATCCCAGGTAACAATATTGTCTGCCTGTGTGGGGGAAATCTGGTTCGTATGATGGACCACAAAACCGTGGCTGCAAAGCTCATAATCGCCTTACATTTTGGCTGTGTCATATCACGCACCCACTCGGTGCTCTCTCCATCATCAGCAATATGGTGAGCCATACACCTTAATAATGCCTCCCTCTGCTCTGGATCCCTGAATGACCTGCTCTGAACTATCCCCATCCGATAGTCGTACTCCGCCTTATTAATCGGTAAAGTGTGCGTCGGGCCGTAAAATAAATGGCGGATGGTCATCTCCGAAATGTCAACAGGGATACCCCGTACCAAAGTGGTTAGCAATGGAGGCTGATCCAAAGCCTTAGCTCATGATTGATGAGTACTCTCCACCGTGGCTGCATAGAAAGCATAGAACTCCCTCACTATTTCCAAGTTATACTTGCCCAGATTCTCTGCCATCCACTCACATTTGTACTTCTTGAAGAGCTTATGAATCTCAGGCACAGTGTCGAGGCTCCCAGTAAGTACTCGACGCTCCTCGATAATGGCCCGGGCAATCTTTTGGTGCTCATTAATATATTGCCCAACAAAATATATCTGAAACTACCCTTGGACGCACAACCTATTCGGCTCTATGGACAAGCAAACTGGCTCAACCTGTATACCAGGGGGGTCATGGGCCTCACCGGTATCAGTGACACTAGAACTGGAGGCGGCAACTTAATCAAAGCTGGAGCCAGAGTCGGAGCTAGATAATGACTCCCTATTCTCTGTATTTAAAGGTTGGGCCCCCTCTTCAGACTGGGGGCATCATCATGCCTTGGGGAATCCTCCTCATCTGATAGCATGACCTGTAAAGAGTGCGGTCTAGTAGTCTGAGGTGCAGTGGGGGAAGTATTGAGATTCTTGGGTTCATACTCAGACCCACTAGAATCATCTATCATCCGGCGTGAATGGGGCCACGGACTTTGATTTTCCTTGTCATTGGTAAGTGTTTATATTCTTGGGCGCCATTTCTCCTGTAAGAGACTTATTGGCAACTAATGTACCCAAAACAAACCACGAAAAAAAATTAAAAATAAAGTTGGAACTAAAAAAAATCTGGGCAGTAGCTGTTTTTTGGACCTACGGGCCGCCGAGTGAACGACGGACCGTTGGTGCCCACCGTAGGTCAGGAAGTAAAATTTTAGACCTCTAAAGTTAGAACGATGGTTCACCAAAATGGTCTATCGATAGAATGACGGACCGTAAGCCAAATTGTGGATCACAACTTAGGCTAAGGATTGTATGGCTGATCAACGGGACAAGACCAATAGTCCGTAGGTTGCCCCATGGCCCGTGGGTCGTGGTTATCGACCAGTACTAGTATTGATGAAAAATTCACAATTTTAATAAGAACGCATACAAACATGATTTCAACTACCAAACTACTTCTAGACATGCATTTCAACATATTTCATGACATTTTGTCATCCCTAGGGTCTCAAATGTGTAAATTATTCACATATGGGCGAAACTAACTTGAAACCCTTAGTCATGAACTCAACTAGAAGATAGTAATCACATGTTTTCATCAAATTAATCAACAACACTCACTAGACCATCGTTCCAAGAGTACATTATAATCATACAAATCAATTTCACAAGTTATTCATACCCAAGGTCAAGTACAACTTTGTGATTTCAACTATGAATATAATAGTTCAAGTTCGAAATCAATTACCCTACAAGTAGTGCAAAGTTGCACGAGTGTGCCTATAAGCACTTTTAGACTCCAAGCAAGTGTTGATACCGAACCCAAACCTTTTTACTTTTGGTAGAGGAAGAAAATGGAATTTGTGGAGAGAAAAGAAAAGAACATGGGTAATGGGGAAGAAGATGGGAAGTATGGTATATATCGGTGTAATGGGGGAATTTGATAGGTGTTTATTGATGTGAAGAGGTGAGATTTTGGAGAGATTAACCGTTTGTAACAGTTGGTAAATGAGAGGGAAATGGGGGATGTTTCAAAATGAAAGGTTTTATTTAATTTGAGGTCTGGTCGGGTCGACTGACTAACCCTAACTTGGATCCACAAAACCCCGTCGATGGCCCGTGGGTTAAACGACAGTCTGTGGATGGGTCTGTGGTTTCCTTAACACTTAGTGAATTTTTAGAAAACATACCTGGGATCTACGGATGCCATATACGGTGTGTCGTTTCGACTCAACGACGGACCGTCTATGGGACCGTAGACCCTGCACCAGCAATTTTCTGAAGTTTTTCTCTTCACTTTCATGCACACATAGCAAACATTAGGACTTCCTTTTTGTATTTTCTTGACTTTTTTTGGAAACAGACCCTATTCTACCCTAATCTAGCCAACACTAAGACTATAAAACAATGAAATTCAATAAAAAAAAATGCTAAAAATTAAGAAAACTCAATAAAAGAACTCCTACAATTGGCTAGATTTTACATCTTGGGTTGCTTCCCAAGTAGCGCTTGATTTAATGTCGCGGCACAACACGGGCACCTTGATTACTCAGACTTCATCAAGGCTCCATTTTTCTATCACCTCATTGACTTCCTTAGATTTCCCCAAGTATATTTTTATTCGTTGGTTGTTCACCTTGAACCTCGTTCCTTCATCATTCTCGAGTTCAACCACTCCGTGTGGAAATATTGTTATCACTTTGAATGGCCCAATCCACTTGGACTTGAGCTTGACAGAAGCAAGCGCAACCTTGAGTTGAAAAAGAGCACCAAATCATCGGAACAAATTCTCGCTTTTCGATCTTTTGATCATGGTACATCTTCATCTTCTCCTTGTACAAGGCTGAACTTTCATATGCTTTTAGGCGAAACTTATCGAGCTCATTCATCTCATTAGATCTCTGACTTGATGCGGCACCCCAATACAAATTCATCTTCTTGAGTGCCCACATCGCTTTGTGCTTTAACTCTATCGGCAAATGGAAAGACGTCCCATATAAAAGTTGGTAGGGGGACATACATATGGGAGTCTTGAATACAGTGCGATAGTCCCATAGAGCATCATCAAGCCTTCTTGACCAATCAGTTATGTTTTCATTGACAGTCTTTGTGAGAATTTGCTTGATCTCTCTATTAGACACTTCAACCTGCCCACTAGACTGCGGATGATAAGGGGTTGCTACGTTGTAACGAACATCATACTTCTCAAGCAACGCTTTGAATAACTTATTACAAATGTGAGAACCTTCATCGCTAATAATCACCCTTGGTGTACAAAATCTGGAGAAAATATTTTTTTTCAAATGCGGTGATACTCTTCCTTCATTGTTTGAAAGCGTAACAGCTTCCACCTATTTAGACACATAGTCAACCGCTACAAGTATATATTTCATCCCATTTGAGCTCACAAACGGACCCATGAAGTCAAGACCCCAAACATCAAACAACTCAATCACCAATATCTGATTCATTGGGAGTTCTTGCTTCCTTGAAATACCTTATTCTCTTTGACAACGATCACAAGACTTGGCGAAATCATGAGCATCTTTGTGAATAGTAGGCCAGTAATACCCACACTGCAAGATTTTATGGGCAGTCCAGATACCACTATGGTGTCCACCAACAGGAGATGAGTGACAAGCCCCCAATATACTTATCATCTTAACCTCGGGCACACAGCAACGAATAATCCCATCAGCACAAATATGAAACAAGTAGGGCTCTTCCCAAAAGAACCTCTTCACATCAGACATGAATTTTCTCCTTTGATGGAATGACAGATCCGAAGGCACAAAATTATTTCCCAAATAATTGGCAAAATCTGCGAACCAAGGGATAAGGTCGAAAGAAGCAGCCTATACTTGTTCATCGGGGAACGCATCATTTATCTCAACTCCATCAGCTAGCTTTATCATAGCCTCTTCTTCTAATCTGGACAAGTGATCAGCTACTTGATTTTTTGTTCCCTTTCTATCTTTCACTTCAAAGTTGAACTCTTGCAACAACAATACCCATCTAATCAGTCTTGATTTTGCACCCTTCTTTTCCATGAGATACCTCAATGCCGAATGATCAGTATGCACAATGACTTTAGTGCCATGCAAATAGGATCTAAACTTCTCAAACGCAAAGACTACACAAGTAATTCTTGTTCAGTAACAGTATAGTTATTTTGAGAAACATTCAAAGTTTTGGTCGCATAGTATATAGGATGAAGAATCTTCTCTCGCCTCTGCCCCAATATGACACCAAGTGCCACCCGACTCGCATCACACATCTATTCAAATGGTTGTCTCCAATCCGGTGAAATAATGATTGGTGCGGAAGTCAATTTCTCTTTCAGCCCCTCAAATGCTCTCAGACAAGTATCATCAAACTCAAACTTTGACTACTTTTCGAGTAGTTTGCACAATGGGTGTGCAATTTTCGAGAAATCCTTTATAAACCTCCTATAAAAACCTGTATGCCCTAGAAAACTTCAAACTTATTTGACAGAGATGGGTGGTGTTAACTTTTCTATCACTTCAATTTTTGCTCTATCAACTTCGATTCCTTTCTGCAAAATTCTATGGCCCAGAA
This sequence comes from Solanum etuberosum, assembly GCA_029582245.1. NCBI lineage: Eukaryota > Viridiplantae > Streptophyta > Magnoliopsida > Solanales > Solanaceae > Solanum > Solanum etuberosum. Next base: position 44,732 of record JAJONR010006353.1, read on the forward strand.
CTTTACCCTCTTTTACCATAAAGTGGCATTTTTCCCAATTGAGTACAAGATTGCACTCTACACACCGTTTTAGCACTTCACCTAAATGAACCAAGCAATCATCAAATGAATCACCAACTACAGAGAAATCATCCATAAATACCTCAATTGTGTCTTCCACCATAAAAAATATAGACATCGCTGAAACGTCGCTGGCGCATTACACAACCCGAATGGCATCCTCTTGAAAGCAAAATTCCCATAAGGAAAAGTGAAAGTAGTCTTCTCGTGGTCTGTCGGAGCTATGGAGATCTGATTGTAGCCTGAATACTCATCTATAAAACAATACCAACCCTTTCCAGCAAGACGATCTAACATTTGGTCCATGAACGGCATTAGGAAGTGATCTTTTTCAATCCACGCATTCAACTTGCGATAATCTATACAAACTCTCCAACCAGTCACCGGCCTCATTGGAACGAGCTCATATTTTGCATTGGGAACCATAGTGATTCCTCCCTTAATTGGCACATATTGCACTGGACACACCCAACTACTATCAGCTATAGGATATACAACTCCAGCATCTAACCACTTAATGATTTCCTTCTTCATAAACTCTTGCATCGGTGGATTCAATCTTCGTTGGTTCTCAATACTTGGCTTGTTATCCGGCATATGTTCAATTTTGTGAGAAAAAATACCCGGTGGAATACCAATAATATCAGCAATGGTCCATCCTGTAGCTCTTTTGAATCGCTTCATAATTGATATCAACGCCTCTACTTGCCTTTCATTCAAGTCAGCAGCAATAATAACAGGCAAAGTACTATTTTGGCCCAAGAACACATACCGCAAGTGAGATGCACGAGCCTTAAGCTCCAACTTCGGAGGCTCATCAATAGATAGTTTTGGAGGAGGAGTGTCTCAATTTTTCAAATCCAGATCCAGCTTTTTTGGTTGTCGCCGAGAAAAATATACCCCATTAAGTGCAACAACTAGCTCATTGTATTCATCAATACCATCTCCATCAAAGTTCATGATCACAACCGCTAGTGCTTCAACACCCAACCTCTCTTTAATAGACACTTCTAGTTCTTTCTCAACAATATGATTCACTATCGACACCGACTTAAGATCAGTTCCATGCTTCATAGATCTACAAATATTGAAGGTTACCTCTTCATTTTTCAATCGAAACTTCATCTGCCCTCTTTCCATATCAACCAAAGCATGCCCAGTAGAAAGAAATGGTCTCCCTAAGATGATGGGGACCCCAAAATCAACCTCATAGTCTAGTATCAAAAAGTCCACCGGAAAGATGTATGTCTCAACTTTCACAAGGACATCTTGAAGCACCCCAATCGGTTTCTTCACGGTTCGGTCCGCCATAAGTATCCGCATTACAGTCGGCTTGGGGGTTCCTAAACCCAACTTCTTGTAGAAAGATAGAGGCATCAAGTTAATGCTAACACCCAAGTCACATCGGGCCTTCGCAAAGTTCAACATACCAATAGTACAGGGAATAGTAAATGCTCTAGGATCCTTCTTTTTCTGCACTAATGATCTAGTAGCAATAGCGCTATAATGTTGTAACTTGTCATCACTTTCGAAACTGACAGCCCTCTTCTTAGTCACCAAATCCTTCATGAACTTTGCATAGTCTGGAATTTTCTCAAGTGCCTCTATCAAAGGAACATCTATGGACAACTGCTTCAACATAGATATGAACCAACGATATTTTCCTTCTTCTTCTTTCTTGACCAACCTTTGTGGGAAGGGAGGTGGAGGTCTCGGCATAGGGATGATCTTTTGCGTCACCTCAGCTTCTTTATCATTCTTATCTTTCGGCTCCTCAACTACTTCAACTTCATCCTCATCTTGATCCTTCGCACTTTCCACTCCAGTCGACATAGGAGGGTTTATATTTTGCTTCCCACCCCTAGTAGTAACTACCATACAATGCATGTCATTCTTTGGATTCTGGGTAGTGTTACTAGGAAGTGTCCTTGTTGACGCAGATTTACACTTGCAGATAACTAACTCAAATGCTGCTCAATTTGCTTAATCGACACTGCATGTGACTCAACTTTCTGACTAATTCTCGATAAATCATTCCGCATTTCTTTCACATTATCATCCGCTGCATCAAACCTTTTCATCATTTTTTACATCATGTCTTCTATGTGATTTATACTCGATCCAGTATCTCGATTCCCAGGTGGAACATAAGGTCCACTTTTATCATTCTTGTTGCCATACCCATTCCAGTTGTATTTGTTGTCACGATTGTAGTTTCCATCGCGGACATAGTTCCCTTCACGATTGTAGTTAACATAGTTCTGACCTTGGTTTCCTTGACCTTGGCACCAATTATGCAAATTGGATCCTTAGACGTTAGTCTGAAAAACCCCTGTCTGATCATTCACAAGATTCGCATCCTCATCATATATGTACTCATAAGCAGGTGGTGCTCTAGGTTGATAGTTCACAACATTTACTTTCTCTCAAATGTTTCAACAGTAAGTCAACCTTTATTCTCAATTGGGCCATCTCCTCACGAATATAATCATTGGACTGAATTGGTACGGCTTGTACAACAAATGTGTTCCTTCCAGTATTTGACTTTCTAGTGCTCCAGTCCTTGTTATTCTTCGAGATCTTTTCAAGTTTTTTGGCAATCTCTTGAAAAGTGATTTCTCCATAAGACCCTCTAGAAATAGTATCTAGCACATTCTTTCCATTATCATCTTGCCCTCTGTAAAAATACTCTTTCAGTGACTCGTCATCTATGTGGTGGTTAGGCACACTCCTCATAAATCCAGTGAATCTATCCCAAGAGCTACTCACCAATTGTCCATGTAATGCTACGAAGTTATTAAGTTTATCCTTAAGATTCAATTTCTTGGACACCGGGAAATACTTCTCCATAAATACCATGTGTAACCCATCCTAAGTGGTGATCGACTTATATGGTAACTCAGACAACCATACAGTAGCATCACCTGTCAACGAAAGTGGAAACACCCTTAAGCCGATAGCATCTATGTCTAAATCTGGCCGTCCCACACTACTCATACAGACACTCTTCACTATGCTCATATGGTCATAGGGATCCTCCGAAGGTAACCCAGCAAATAACTCTCTAGATGTAAGCATTTGCATCAGACTGCTGGTCACCACAAAAGTATGTCCAGGAGGTAGTGAAGGAACAACTATAGCACCGGTCGATCCCACAACATTATAATCAACTCTGTAGTTTTCACACACATCCGGCTCTGGCTGATTTTGAACTCCTTCAGCATTCTCAACTCAAGGGTTTCCTTGAACATTTATAGGCACTTCCACAACTCCATGAGGTTGCAATCCAGCAATATCCCCTTGACCCGCTCTGATTGGGCCATTCTGCACGAGATATAGACCTTTTCCAACCATTCTTCTCAGGGTTTTTCTTAATTCAGGATCGTAAGGGGTCAGGGGGTTTCCTTGACTACGTGAACTTGGCATACAATGGAAATAAGACCTATAGAAAACAAAAACAAAACATACGTAAAATCAGGAAATAATTGACCAAAGTTCAATAACGAAATTAGTCTAATGTAAAAGTTGTATTCTCCGGCAGCGGCACCAAAATTTGATACGCCCAAATTACACCTCCGTAGAGAAAGATAAGCGGTCGTTGTAAAATAAAGAACCTAACTTTAGGTTAGGGTCGATCCTATGAGGAATAGGGTCTAGACTTAGGCTAATTTATGATTATTTATAACTGTCATCAAATTACTTCGGTAAAAAGTGAAAAGGGGGGATTAATAACTAAAGTAACAGTTTGTTAATTTGTAGAAAATAAGTAGCAAGTAGACAGGATTTGCAGTTTGAAATACCAATATGAGATGAAACTAGGGTACGTGTGTTCCCCACAAGTTCTTTATGCAGTAATCCCAATAATTGTAACTATATCCTAATGTTAACATGCAAGGTTGGTAAGTTATGTATCTCCCAAGTGATCGCTCCTCCAAATTGGTAATTTCACCACGCAACTTGGTCCATCTATGGGTGTATGCTTTACTAACCCTTACCCTTAACCTCTAGATTAGCTATCACGGTAGGTGGGTCAGGCTATTAGATAGCGGATTATCACGTCTAAATCTCTGTTGTTCAATCCCTTACTCATTCATTACTTCCTTGGTCCAGCAAGTAGGAATGAGGCGATTTCTAAAGTTGTACACCATTAAAAAGCATTCAAAACGAAGGGATTAACAATACATGCATAAACACTATTTCAGAATTACTTAGTTATTGGTCATATATTGTTAATTACCCAAGGTTCCCACACCCCTAGTTGTTGATTTAGCTATTCATGCTTGAGAATTCACAATTCATATTAGGGTTAGTAAAATACATCATGAACTTACAATTAGAATAGATGAAAACAGGAATCTTGAATTGTAAATCAAAAGCAGATATCATAAACCAGGCTTCAAGAATTAATTTCCAAAAGAGTTTGAGAAATAATTCCCAAATTCAAAAACAAAGTATCATAAAAAGTCTAAGAACCAAAAAATGAAAAATACAACTAGTATTTATAGAAACTAATCCTAAACCAAGTAGGAAAAGGAAATTTAGGTAATTCCGATTTGGGCAGATTCGTCGACGGCTGGGCACCTACGGCCCGTGGTCTTCCACCATTGCTCAGCACTTAGCCAAATTTTTGTGTATGTCAATCGACGGTCAAAACCTACGGCCTGTAGGTATAAGCACGGTCCGTCATGTACACTCGTGGTTCAAGTACTGGAACTCATCTTCTTAGAAGTCATCGGTTACACTTCAATAAAAGTCTGTCAATGGACTCATGGACCGTTTGTGGCTTCCGTGGTTCCACACTAAGTCAGACTACCTTGAACACTCCATCCACGCCTCCACCTACGGCTCACCAACTGAACGACGGCTCGTAGGTGGGCTCCTCTGTTGCCATTTTTCTTCTGTTTCAGCTACATTCAACTCCAACTGCTCCAAATCTATTTACTGCAAAATTAGACAAAAATACCATCACATCTAATAAAACAATGCTTAAGACACATGCAAACTTAAAGTATAATGCGTCAAAAATACCATAAACTCATGGTACATCATGTACTACTTGGAGGGAAAGAAGAGAATGACAAATTTAGATGGGGAGTATAGTTAGGGGTTGCAAGGTGAGGTGGATACTTTCGCTTTCCCGCGACCTATGGTCCCATTTGAAAGGATTTAACATGACATGCATTCCATGAGGGCACTATTAAGGATTCTTCCCACGTCTTCTAGAAAATCTATCCTTTTCAGCACCACCACCGGTACAGAGGCCATACCCGAGGCATTTGGGTCCTGTAACACCTCAGATTCAGAGAAGGGAAATATATTCGTTTCACAGCTAATTCGGTGAAGTAACTCGATGACGACGAATGACTCAGCGATCTGCCGAGTAGACCCCCCTCACGTTTTTGAATTGATTTCTGCATCCAGTGTTCTGGAACTTTAGGCAAGCTGGATCGAGCTCGCGTTCCATTCGGTGAATCGCCAAATTGAATCCCCCATTGCCTAATTGACCTGGTCCAGGAGCTGACTCACAGTAACTTTTGGCAAGCTAAAGGCTCACTCGGTGAGTCGTCGAGTGGCTTTTGGCGAGCCCCAGCGGGTTTTGTTTTCAGTTTTTAAGTCAGTGACTTCTGGGTCTTTTCAGATTATTTTAATTCAATACCATGTCATTTTACCCTTCACCTAAAGACCTATATAAGAGTTTTACCCCAAATTTAAAAGGATTCTCTCAAATTCCTAAAAAGAAGAACTCCCTCTCAAATATTTCTCTCTCTAGAAGTTGAAGAAGAAGATTCAAGCTAGGGTTCAAGGTCAAGCCTCCATTCTTCAATTGCTTTTGGGCTTTGATAGCAAGGTATCATAGCTTTTCATCCATGGAGCCCCTAAGTTCTCCAATTGAAAAGCAGAAATTTCCTAATTTGAGTTAGGGTTTTCTTCTAAGTTGTGGGTCTTTATGAATGTTGATTCAATTGATTGAATTATGATTGATTATGCATGAATTAAGAGGATTATATTCTTTTATTATGAAATTCCATGTACCCATGCTTAACCCATGTTTCTAAGATGAAATTGAATGAAAATGGGCTTTACTATATGAAAGGAGAATTTATGGATTTATGTGTATTCTTATAGGATAAATAAGATACAATATGAATTGCTTTGAGATTGAAATGTCACGCCCCAAACTCAAGGGGCGCAACTGGCTCTTAATGCCAAAACTCACGCCTGAGCTGACCCTGCTGAACCATTTGCTACTAGCGCATGGCAGCCACACGCAATCAAGAAAACAAACAAGTATATCTCGGCCTAAAATTAAGCCCTCGGCCGGCAAGGCCCCTGTCAACAGATCTATAAA
>JAJONR010006354.1:0-38315 GCA_029582245.1 Solanum etuberosum
AAGAACACTTATCAAGAACTCATCAAGAAATTAAATTGCTCAATATTTATGGATAGATTCGCAAAAGAAACTCATGATTGGCGTGCGGGTGAACAAACTCAACACTATGGAAGCTTACATACCTCAAAGAACTAGGTTCTTGGCGAAATCTTGAATTTCTTGAACGAACGCTTGAAACTTTGAACTTTTTCTCCTCTTGAATCTTCTCTCTAAACCCCTAAGGGGTCGTTTGGTAGAGTGTATAAGAACAATGCAAAATAGGGTGCATTAGTAATGCTTGCATTAGTAGTGCTTGCATTAGTAATGCCTGCATTAGTTATGCAAGCATTATTTCTTATACATTATTTGGTTTGGTATATTAGAAATAACAAATCAAGCATAACTTCTATTAAAAAATATATGTTTACAAAAATACCCTTCACACTTTATTTATTTGTACACTTCCTTTGCAACAAAGTTCTTTGCTAAAACATCAAAAAAGATTTCTTTGCTAAAACATCATTAACTCTTCTTCTTCTTCTTCTTCTTCTTCTTCTTTTTTTTTCAAAAAATAATATTAAATAGTTGTACTATTGCGTCAAAATATTTTTGTGAAAAGTTGGTAATTTTTTTTTAATCAAATTTATCGTCACAATAGTAAAAATATTGATTACATTATATTGAAATAGATTTTTTTAATAAAAAATATACTTAAGAGGCCATAAAGCCTATTAAGACACCAACAAATTAAAAGACACTGAAAAGCAAATCAAAAAAAAAAAAAAAAAAAAAAACTTATGACAACAAAGAAAATGAAAAGGCTTTAAGGGTAGTTTTGTTATTATTTAATCTAATGCAAGTGTTAAAATGCTATGTATTACTAATACCTAAAATTTCTTGGTATTTGTAATACACAACTTAATACATAATAGAGTGTATAACTAATACTTGCATTAGTTATAAATAACATGAAAAAGTGTACCAAACAAGGTACTACTAATACACACACCTAATGCATGCATTATATTTCCTAATACACTCTACCAAACGACCCCTAAATGCTTTTGGGGATGAATGAAACTTATTCTAATTAGTTTAGACCCTTAAATGGGTGTAATTCGCGTTTAGAATAAGTGGGGGTAAGGAAAAGACTAAAATACCCCTCCTATTTTCGGGTAACTTTCCTTAAATGGACAGCCTGACTTCAGAATAACATATCTCCCTCATACAAGCTCGAAAATTAGCAAACTCAGTGGCGTTGGAAAGAAGACTCAGAGATCTTTCATTTGATATCTTGTGGGTCTCCTAACTCATCATGTACTGAAAGTTATGGTCGTTTGAAGTTGACATAAAACTTAAAAGAACTAAGGAATGACTTGAATGAATTCTCTTTAATTTTTTTTGGAACTCAAGGTGCTATATCTAGTGACCTGACTTTAATGCTTAAGAAATATTAAATTCCCTTGTAAAATCCTACTCACAACGAAGAAGGATTCGAGTCTTAGTTCAAAAAATTTCTGGGGTGTTATAAAATCTAAACTAGGTTTCATTAGAATAGCTCCTTAAATATTGATTTAAAGTTTAGTTGAGAAACCTTTCAACCCTAAGAATCCTTTATGTGAGAAAACCCTTTCACAATCATGCTTTCATGTGTATATGAGAAATCTTTTCACAACACAACAACTACAACAAAAACATGGATGCTTTACTCTTAAGCAAATTTAAATCATTTTCATTAATTTCACAAGAACATGCATATCTTCATAAATTCCTCTTTCATAATTCAAAACCCACATTATATCATCAGAGCTTGAAAAACATAGGGTATGCATGGGTCCATGGGGATTCATCTTAAAACCATAGAATTATCTCAATTCATCCATAATAGTACATAAAATAATCAATTTAATCAACATAAAACGGAACCCATGACGTAAAAGAAACCTCTAACTTCGATGGGAGATTTCTAACTTTGTAAATTGAATAATTTAGGAAATCCATGGAGGAAAGAGCTCCATAGATGAAGACTATCATACCTTGATGCCAAAAGCTTACTATCAATGGTGGAATTGGAGACTTGACTTGAAACCCTAACCTTCTTCTTCAAGCTTCTAGAGAGAGAAATATTTAAGAGGATGACTTGATCTTCTTTTGAGAATTTGAGAGAATGAATTGATTTAGGATATTTTGGGGGTAAAACATTTATATAGGGCTTCTAATAGAGGGTAAAACGACATAGTATTGGGCTATAATAATTAGGAAAAGACCCAAAAGCCCCTCTTAAAATAACTGCCGACCTCACCGACGACCTCTACCTACGGTCCGTTGGTCAGACCACAGACCATACTGGTTGGTCATCGATGAGTTCAAAGACTACTCAAATTGGACTACCAATAACGAACCCATGTACGGTTCGTGGGTCCACCTACGGGCCGTACATGCTCAGCCGTGGGTTTCACTTTTGACTCTAACATTTCTCTAAGTTTGAGACTCACCTATGAGACCTATCTACGACGTGTGTATAGGTCAACGGACCATCCTGGTGAACCATAGTAAAGTACTTGAACTTGACTTTTTTTTGGAAACCTGGACTGGCCAATCACGAGCCAAGCTACGGACCGTGTGTCAGTCCATGGGTGGCTTCGTCGATACTAGTACCAGATCCTGCAAAAGCTACAAATTTCTAATTTTTTTTGAATCCGAGGTGCTACAGAATTTCACCGATTCTTCTGCAACTCAAAATTAGAGCTCTCCAAACTCCATATCAACAAGTGCTTGACCCATGGTAAGAAATTGTCGGCCTAAAATGATAAGAACCTTAATGTCCACGTCTTAATCCAACACTACAAAATCCATGTAAAAAATGAACTTCTTTACTTTGGCTAACACATCAAATAGTATTCCAACTAAATTTTTGATAAAACGATCCGCCATTAATAGCCTCATAGGAGCGGGCTTAGGATTCCAGAGACCCAACTTCTTGAAGATCAAAAGAGGCATCATATTAATACTTGCCCCAAAATTACATAAGGCTTTATCAAATTTGTGCACCTAGATAGTGCACAAAATGGTGAAAGATCCTTGGTCCTTTTTCATTCTAGCCAATGAGCTATCCATCATAATGTTGAATGATAAGACACTTCGATCATGCTCGCGTTAACCACCCTCTTCTTTTATAGTTTCTCCTTCATGAACTGTGAGTACCCCAACATTTTCAACATAGCATCAATTAGTGGAATGTTCACAAACAATTTGCTAAGCTGATCTTCAAACTTATTGAAGTGCTTATCTACTTTCTTCTTTAATACCCTTTTTTGATAAGGAGGGGAACACTTAGGCTCATTTCCCTTAGCAGATTTATCGCTTGTTTCTTCCTCAACTTTAATAATGACTTTAGGAGGATCAACCCTCTTCTCTTCACCAATTCTAACATTGTCCTCCTTGGACAATTCCTCATAAATCACAATGCGAATGGGTGCACAAGGCTTCACCCCATCATCAACCTTCTCACTAGAAACCTTCTTAGGCATCACCTTGGCATCGTCAAGCACTTTTCCACTCCTTGTGACTATTGCCATACAATGGCAATCATTTTTTTTAGGTTTGGGAGAGTATTACTTGGGAGTGTACCTTTGGCTCTCGGGTTCATTTGAGCTGATAAGTGATTCATTTGTGTCTCCAAGTGCTTTATTAATGTGGAGTGGGAGCTAAGAGTTTGAGTCAAATTAAATACATTACGCTTGATCTCCTTGATTCCATTATCCATTGACTCGACTCTCTTAAGAACCCGGTTTAGCATCTCTTCAATGTTTTACCACACTTACTTAGTTTTGGGGAACATCAGATTCTTAGTGAGGCACATGTGTATTTGAAATCATATGATTGTACCTATCATCTCTTCTTGCTTTATCTAGCCCATACCATTGTCTTTCTCGGTCTCTCCATTGACTATCTCGATCTTTCCAACTTTGATTCTCTTCCCAAGGATTCTAAGAACCTTGGTTGGTCACTTGGTAACCCGATAAATAACCCAACCCTTGGTTCAACAAGTATCTAATATCCTCATCAAATGAGGCATAATCAACCTCTTTTTCAACCAACACGACACTTTGTGCTGCAGTGACATTTACACTTTTAGTTCCGGTGCCCATCATGTGTTTTGTTAGGGGGTCAATACTTGTCATCATCTTAGCTATCTGTTCATTTCGTTCCTCTTCTTTCTTTCTCATCTCATTTTTCATTGTTAAAGCAATGACACTATCGAGCTTCACCCTATCTGGAGTGTGTCATTCCATATTGATCTTCACCATTTGGTTTACAAATATAGTAGCTTGAGGGTAGGTGAGATTCATGAAGAACAACCATCCAAGTTATTCACCTCATCCAATGAACGGTAGAATTTGGGGTAAAACTTGGTCAGACAACCCATGATTTGATCATTCCGTCATCTTGTTCTTAAACCTCAATCACACTTCACATATAGCTTCTCTTGACATTTTTTCAAAGTTTTATCTCATACCTTAATCTCAACATCTTTCAAGGTGGAAAGTATCTCTCTAGGAAGTTAGTCTTTAATTTATCCCAAGTCGTTATCGACCCTCGGGGTAACTCTCCAAGCCAGATGGTACCTGATACGTCCAAACTTACACTTCAATTAAGAAGTATAAACGGTCGAAGTCAATTTATAGAACTCAACGTGAGTTGAGGTTGATCCCACAGAGAATTTACTTACATAAATAGTTTAACTATCACGTTTATTCAACTGCTGTTATTATTTCCTAAAGAACGTAATTGCAAAACGTAAAATGGGTTTGATTGTATGGTTCAAGTAACCAGTATTGTTATAATATTCAGATTAACATGATTAACAGAGTGTTGACTTCAAGGTTGTGATGATAAATGAATGAAACCAGGGTTGTGTTTCCCATGATGTTACATCTAGTGTTGATTCATGAACGAGTTTTAGGTAATTTATTCTTTGCAAAGTATAGGTGAGTTAGATGTATCTAACATTTCTCAGTCTTGTTAGATAACTTCCACTCAAATCCTCTCGGTCTTAGAGTGTTATTTGATTTTACCCTCGCATCTTTTAGTGTCAAAGTTCTCTTCTCTCGAATTCGAACTTTCACTCTAGTTTAATAGATTAACTCGACTTTTTCCTAATGATCAATTTTATTTAGAACAATTGGTAGATACATGCAAGTTCTAATGCGTGCACTTATTAGAAAGAATGAATAACGAAAGTTGAGTTATATTTTGCAAAGATGAATCACATTCTACTCGTTTTATGAATCTACACTTAGATTTTTGTCATAGTTTCCACAACCCTAGTTGTGGTGTTTAGCCACTCATGCTTTCAATTGAATAAACAAAGATAAATACTGAATACATTAAGAGAAATCAATTACGAAGATTTGCAAATTTGAAGAACACTTGATATTCAAAAACAAAAATCAAACTTCAAGTCTCGATCTAATGTTAATCGATAAAAACCAAAAGTAGAGAATAATAGGAAAGTACTCTCTCATTCCAAATATGACGAGATAAAACAAAAAATTTTTCCTAATTAATTCAAATAATCAGTTTAAAAAGAGTCCTACTTGAAGTAGGACTGACTTGTCGGGCTGCTTCACGATCGACATCACGGGCCGTTAGGAGTACCACGACCCGTCTGGGTGTCTGTCTGGCCAATCCAAAACATAACCCATCAAGGTTGGCTCACTGGTTCATCTCCACGATCATCCTCACGAGTCGTCATGAGGACCACGACCCGTCTAGGTGTCCGTGGTCTTTACTTAGCAAAATCAAAACATAGCTCCTCAAGGCATATCTACTGGATCTACTTCACGAGCTGTTCCACGGTTCGGAGAAGAGACCACGGTCCATTGTAGTCTCCATGGTCCTGACTTGATCAAACTCAGCTTGCCTTGTTGACACTGCCTCATTTCCATGAGCCTCCAGACGGCTCGTCATCATGACCACGGTCCATCTGGGGCTCCGTGGTGTATATTCCAGGATCTTTTCATTTTTCTTTCCATCTCCCGCGTCCTAGTGTTTTACCTATTCAACATTACCAAACAAATCATAACCACATAAAAACACTCAAGTTCTAGCAATAATCCTTAGTTTTGAGCATCAAATGTGCCAAGATTTCACGGCACATCAACACCCTTAACTTAGAACCATTACTTGTCCTCAAGTGATGAGAAAGACAAAATATTTGACACTCAAACACCCAAAACCTCTTGGAAATATGCAGCAGCTATCTCAACCACAAATTGTGTCCGAAACCATCTATCTAACATGCAAGGATCAAGGTATGACATCCCATTACTCACAGTCATCCATGTTTATGCTCGTGTACATTATCAACTAACACAATTTTACTATCAAATGTAAACATAGTGTCCTCACACCAAAGAAATCCCTCACACATAATAATCGGGACTAATTTCTACGCTCACTCTCCCCAAGAACTTTTAACACTAGGAAAAAAAGACCATAGACTTGCCCTTGTTTTCTATGCTTTATCTTTCAAACAACTGGAATAGGATCACTGTAGGACTTTATAGGCTTGCAAGATAGGCTCGGGCTAGGGAATGAAATTTATGGTTTTGTGAGTAACTATTTAACCTTAGTTCTCCAAAGTTTAATCTGCACACAACTTTATCTGAAGGATTCCATCTTTTCTCATTTCGGTACATCCCAACAGCCACACTATTTTTTTTTAAGATTCTTCGAAATGCACATTATTCCTGATCAACTAAGTCTTTTGACTTTGTGCTTTAGAGCTGACTGAGTGAACCTTCTTTTTACACTTTTCCTTTCCACTCGGGGTGTAATTATCCTCAACTTAGGCTTTTGGCCTGAGTTGTGGCATCGTATCTTTGGAGACCAAAGGATATGATATCAATGGGTAAGAACAAAATAAGTTGCAAGGCTCAAAAAGGGTTCAAGGGTCGTGCTTTTCGTTTGGTAGTTTATTTTTGGTTTTAAGTTGGCTTAGCAAAAATGGCCTATAGATCACTTCCTAACCAGTTATTCTCATATTCCAGCAAGACTACTCTGGCAAGTTCTAGTTTCTTCACCTAGTGTTAGACTTCATGCAAACCTCACACGCACATGACACATGTCTACATTTTCCAGTTTCTTAGTTATCCAATTTATGTATCAAGCTAGCAATGTTCAACACGTGTGTATCTAAGATGTCATATAAAGAGCCTAACCATTAGACTTTCAGATAAGCATAATTATCGTGATTTTCAACCAAACACAAACTTAAAAATTGTCTACTGCTAGCAATTTTTGACAACTCAAAATACAAAAACTTCCCAAACTTATCAGAACACACAACAAACACCAAAAACTTCACAACTTTATCAAAACACAAAACAGAGCCAACCTCCATACATTCTAACAGTTCGATGGCAGGTTGCTCACCACCCCCTCCCCAAACAAAATCACTTTGACCTCAAATTAAATAAACAAAAACAAAACAGGGCTGTGAGGAGGGGTCATACCTACGGCGCACTAGGTTACGGTAGTCGAAGTAGTGTCGGCACCCTTATCAACGGGTGCACTCTCAGAAAACTACACTGGATCAGGCTGACTACTACTAACCGGGGCTGATATCACGCTACTAGAAGCGCTAACTAATACCGCATCTTGACTCTGCTGCGCAAGTGCTTCTTCTTCCTTCGCTAGTCTCCGGGACTCCCTGCAGGCTTTCTTGTGTTGCCCCCTTTCCTCTTTGAACAGGTTAGTCGGCTGCTCCTCATCAGACTCCCCAACTTTCTTCTTTCTCTTGCTGGATTTGTCTTTGGGCACTTCTCCCCAGAAGTCGTCAAGGGCCTGAGTGGTAGGAGGCTCACTGAACAGGCTCAGCAAGGACTTTGGCACAACTGGAGGGGGCACATTGACCGGCTTCTCAGCCAGTTTCACAATCTCAGCTCGCATCTCGGCTAACTGCGCCTTCAACTCTTCAAAATTTATCAAACCTGCAGCCTGTAATTGATTTTGTACATGGACCTCCAGGTCATCCATCCTGTCTTTTAGGACTGGAAGCTCTTTCCGCAGCTAACACATCGACGTTGTACTACCTGAGGTAGTCTGAGTACAATCTGGTCGACTATGGACCTGGTCTGCCGCTGATTTGCAATAAATCTCTCAAAGATCACAGTAGGTATAGTAACGAAGGTACCTATAGCTTGGGAGGCTGAAGCTGGTGGTGGAGCTGTACCGGTATTTGGTTGCGAAGCTGCACCCTACTCACTACTTCCCTCAGCTCATGGCATGTCAACCGGTATATGTGGTACGACTGCTAGTGGTCCCATCGATGCAGCTTTGGCACCAAAGAGATGATTGGCAACATCTTTGATTTTTGATGCTGCGGTGAGCTTGTATGCCTCAGTCCATCTGTCTACTAACTTATTGGGAGGAATATTGGCTTACAGACATAGTTTCCCTATCAGACAAGGAAATGGTAACCCGACTCTCTCATTTAGTGCTCTGTCCTGCATTTCTGTGGCGATGATACGGCCTACATTGACTAGGTAACCAGCCATGAGGCAAGCAACCAGTGAAGCGAGGGATGGTGACAAGGAATTATCATTTGCTGTAGGCCGCAACTGTGCACGAACAATATCCTACCAAACCTTAGTTGGGAATGACAGTGAAGCCTTAGTAATATGCACCTGTGACCCTGCTACCCATGCTTCATTCTCACCCTCTAAAGCAATCAACCCAGGTATCCAACGCATGACCCGCTCCCTCGAAGTCGAATCCTCCATCTCAGCCTCACTTGTCACTGCATAGTGTTTACCTTAAAAAAGGCCAACAGAGGATGGCGCTATTTATTCTGGCCCATGTAGCATCCTGTTGATTGTGTCTTCAGAGATATCAACAGATTTGCTTCTTACCACTACTGAATTAAGTGGCCCCGATGTGCTTGCAAATGTTTTCTGCCCCTTTTTTTGTTTCAGTATTTGCAACAAAGTTCATCAACGTGGCAGCATATGAGGCATAAAATTCTCTGGTAATATGGCAAGAAAACTATCCAGGTGAGTTGTTCATCCATTCAAATTTATGCAGTTTGAACATTCTGTAGATATCCAAAAATGCCAGGATATCCAATGCCACTACTCTAGTCTCAGGTATGAGTGGTCTTCCACTAAAGCTACCCGACTTGGATACTATCCCATTCTAGAAGAAATCCTCCGACCTGTTCATAGTCCACACAGATTGAAAAAAATCAATTAACTGTTGTCTCACCATTGGGTCAACTTCATGTTGGTGAACATATTGGATCATCGCAGCCTCGGTGCTGGCATTGTCATCCTCTTCTTCGGCATTTTCTTCATCCTCTGCTCCTGCTTCAGTTTATGCTCCTACTGCGGGTTGAGGGTCAGCTGCATTCTCCTGAGAGCCGCTATCAGATTCCTCACGACTCCCAGAGTCGCTTCCAGATTTTTCACCACTTTCGGAGCCGCCAACAGATTCCTCACCACTTCCGGACCCACTACCTTCCTCGTTAGATTGGGAAGGAGTGTGATGAAGAATATCTCTAGCCGTCCATGATCTACTAGCTCGAGGGGAGTGCTCTTTGATTATAGTATTGACTTGGATCTCCGAGCTACTAGACTATGCCGCATTTTCACTTTGAGTTGGTGAGGGAGGTGGTGAGGTATGTGGAGGTGCAGTCTTTCTTCGGGTCCCCATAGTACCTGAGAAAAACAAAAAAAATGAATAACTTAATCAAGTAAAATGACGCACTAACGGGTACTCAGACTTTTCCTGTGTAAATACAACATGACGCCTTGCCTTAAGAATGTTGTCACCCAATCTATCATTGGGAAAGGCCACATATTAAAATTGAAAAACTAGATTAAACAAATAGAAAAACAAATATTTTTATTTATTTATACGGAGGTTACCACGAGCCGTGGTGGCTACAACGGTACATTATGGTCCTCGTGAACAAGAACAGTGTCAATTAGTCATCTGGGAAGTGTACTGGTTATGGTTCACGGAGGTCTTCACAGATCCTGGAGTGAACCACGATTCGTTTGGACTCCCGTGACCTTAGGCAATGTCCACTTCAATGTTCAAGTGTGGACCACGAGTGGTTCCACGGCCCGTGCCTCCCTTCACGGTCCGTGATGCCTCTCGTGGACTTACACTTGGTCAAAATTCCCAGTTAATCTCATCCCATAAGTAATTATCATCACACAACCCCAAATTCATGAGACCTTTTCGTACATGGCCGCAATTAAACCAACGAATTTCAACAACCATCATTCAAATAAGAGCAATCTTTGCCTAATACACACAGACCCCCTTACAAAACCATATGTTTACCCAAATTCAACGGACTTTACCACTATATTCACATGGGAACTAAGTAATTAAACAATTTGGGATCAAAATCACACCTATATAATCATACATCACTAACCCCACACAAATTCATCATACCCACAAACTATGTTCACAGATTTTTAACCAATTTGGACATACCCATCACAATCAAAACCTAACAAACACTTCGTCACGTAAGAATATGCAAAATCAAACAAAGATTCGCAGTTCTTACTTGATTCTAGATAAGATAACACTTATACCAAGTTGGGATAGGAACTTACTTCAATATTTGCTCAACTTTCGAACTTGGAAGACAAAGATGAAATGCACTATTGATTTCTGACAATAGTGGGCTTAGGGTTTTGATTCCTTGATCGATTTCAGAGTTATAGGTGATGAGAAACCATTTAATAGTCTTAAAAACCGTTATAGATGAGAGAAAAGAGAAAAAAACTTCCAACCCTTGGCGCTTTGAGACTTATAAACGTTTAAAATCTTTTACATTTGCACGGGTCGGGTCGAGTTACTAGGCTACTGCCGACATGACTAAGATGGACCATGATAATGCTCATGGTGAGCATCACGGTCCGTGAAAGTGATCGTGAGAATTATTTAGGCTAGAAAACTGACCTGAGGTTCACGAGAGGCTAAACGGTCCGTCTAAGGTCAAACGAACCGTAAACCCTTCCGTGAACCTTATGGGGGAATTTCCAGTAGGTCTCTTTTAGGATGCTGGTGACTCAGATGAGCAGTGAAGTCGCTCGTGAAGAGCACCACGGCCCGTGAGATTGCCCGTGAAGAGCTTACTGAACCCAACTCCTCACTTATTTGTCAAATTCTTTCCTGCACAACCAACACTCAGTGACACTATAAAAACAATGAAAATATACTAAAATGGAAGCTGCCTATTACATGTACAGTCATGGGTTACCTCCCAAGCAACGCACAATTTAACGTTGCGGCGCGACGCATGTTACTTGATTACTCAGACTTCATCAAGTTTGCATTCCTCCATTATTTTCACTTCATCTGGGACTCCCAAGTTTGCCTTGATTCGCTGGCCATTGGCTTTGAACCTCTCGCCTTTGTCATTCTCAAGCTCAATAGCACCCGACTGAGATACCTGAGTCACCTTGAATGGCCCAGACCATTTGGATCTCAATTTCCCAGGAAATAGACGAAGCCTGGAGTTGAAAATTAGCACTAAGTCACCAGGACTGAAGGTCCTTTTCTCAATGTGCTTATCATGATACAGCTTCATCATTTCCTTGTACAGTGCAGACCGTTTATAAGCTCTAAAGTGGAATTCATCCATCTCACTAATCTGATCTAGTCTCATGTTCGCTGTTTCACTCCAATTGAGGTTGAACTTCTTTAGTGCTCACAGTGCCTTATGCTCCAACTACACATGCAAATGACATGCCTTTCCAAACACCAACTGATATGGAGACATACCAATGGGTGTCTTGAAAGCTGTCTGATAAGCCCATAGAGGATCATCCAACTTTCTTGCCCAATCAGTTCTGTTGGCATTCACTGTTTTTGCCAATATTGCTTTGATCTCCCGATTCGATACCTAGACTTGGCCACTTGTTTGCGGATGATACGGTGTTGCCACCTTGTGCTGTTTAACCCCATATTTGGCCAAGAGTGCACTGAACACTTTATTACAGAAATGTGAGCCTCCATCGCTGATAATCGCTCTAGGTGTACCAAACCTTGAGAATATGTTCTTTTTCAGAAAAACAACAACGCTTTTCCATTATTTTCAGGCAGGGCGACTTCCTCAATCCATTTGGACACATAGTCCACTGCTACCCGTATATACTTTTGCCCATAGGAGCTCACAAATGGTCCCATGAAGTCAACTACCCACACATCAAACAATTCCATCTCTAAAATACAGGTCATTAGCAGTTCATGCCGACGAGAGATAGCTCCTTGCCTCTGGTACACATTATACCCCTTGACTAAATCGATTGAGTCCTGATGGATTGTAGGCCAGTAGTACCCACTCTGAAGTACCTTGTGGGCAGTCCGTGCACCCCCATGAAGACCACATACAGAAGAGGAGTGACAGGCTTCTAAGATATGTAGCATTTCAGCCTCAGGGATGCATCGCCTGATGATGTTATCAGCACACACCCTGTATAAATATGGTTCATCCCAAAAATACTTTGCCGCATCATGTAGGAATTTCTTCCTTTGTTGGAATGTCAACCCTTCGGGCATCAAATCTCTGACAAGAAAATTTGCAAATTCAGCAAACCAAGGAATGAGATCAAGATTGGCGGCTAATACCTGCTCATCTGGGAATGAATCATTTATGTCTAACTCGAGCTCTTCCTTCTTCTCTTCCTCCAACATAGACAGGTGATCAACCACCTAGCCACCTGATTTTCACAACTTCTTCTATCCTTGACTTCAATGTCAAATTCCTGAAGCAGCAACACCCATCTTATCAATCTCAGTTTTGCATCTTTCTTCGCCATTAGATATCGCAGTGCTGCATGATCAGTATGAACTATCACTCTAGTGTCCAGCAAGTATGCCATGAACTTCTCAAATACATATACCACAACAAGTAGTTCCTACTCAGTAACCGTGTAGTTGCGCTGTGCTCCATTTATTGATTTGCTGGCATAGTAGATCGGGTGGAAGATCTTGTTGCGTTTTTGTCCCAACACAACTCCCAAGGCAGTACCACTTGCATCACATATCACCTATCAAATGGTTCCAACCAATCCGGGCCAATGATTACTGGGGTGGAGACCAACTTTTCTTTCAGGCACTCAAAGTCAAAGGCAAATTTTACCTCTTTCTCCAACAACTTGCACAAGGGGTGTGCAATTTTTGAGAAATCCTTGATGAATCGCCTATAGAATCCTGCATGACCCAAAAAACTTCAAATACCTTTTACAGAAATAGGCGGAGGCAACTTTTCAATTATCTCAATCTTTTCTTTGTCTACCTCCAGTCCCTTCTGTGACACCTTGTGTCCTAAAACTATGCCTTCATTGACCATGAAGTCGGACTTCTCCCAGTTAAGCACCAAATTACCCTCCTCGCATCTTTGTAGTGCCCTGCTAAGATTTAACAAACAATCATCAAATATGCCACCTACCACAGAGAAAACATCCATGAACACTTCCAAAATGTCCTCTACCATGTCCAAGAAGATGGACATCATACACCTCTCGAAAGTTGCTGGTGTATTACATAATCCAAATAGCATGCATTTGAACGCAAAGGTACCATAAGGACATGTAAAGGTGGTCTTTAGCCATCTACAAGCAATTGGGCTTAGGTGTTCCAAAACCCACCGCGATGAGGTTGATGATGGCGGATAGGTCAGTGAAACGACCTGTGGGTATTTTATGTGATGTGCTTGTTAAAGTGGACAGTTTTATTTTTTCGGCAGACTTCGTGATTCTGGACTACGAAGTAGATTTTGAGGTTCCCATAATTTTGGGAAGGTTATTTTTGGCCACGGGTCGAGCTTTAGTTGATGTTGAGAGCAGAGAACTGAAGTTCAGGCTCAACAATGAAGAGGTAAAGTTTAAAATATGCAGGTCTATGAAACAACCGCAAGACATGAATGTGGTGTCCGCGATAGAAGTCATTGATGAAGAGGAGTTGGAAGCTGCTGTTGAGGAAAGGTTTGCGGTCGAAACATTGGCAGTTGTGCTAATAAATTTTAAAGAAGATCTCAGGAATGATTATGTGGAGACTCTAAATGCTCTGCAGGGCATGGGGTCACATTCTTACGCTCCTAAGAAGTTAGACCTTGACCTGAAAAATAGGCCAAATCCTCCAGCAAAGCCATCTATTGAGGAGCCGCCTGTACTTGAACTGAAACAATTACCCAGCCATCTAAGGTATGCCTTTTTGGGTACTAATAACACATTGCCTGTCATTTTAGCTGCAGATTTGAATGATGAACAGGTGCAAGCAGTAGTCAAAGTCTTGATGAGGTATAAAAGGGCAATTGGTTAGACTATTGCTGACATCATTAGGATACCTCTGGGTATCTGTACTCATAAAATCCAACTCAAAGAGGACTGCAACCTGAGAACAGAGCACTAGAGAAGGTTCAATCCACCAATGCAAGAGGTGGTTAAAAAGGAAATCATAAAGTGGTTGGATGCAGGGGTGGTGTACCCTATTTCTGATAGTCAGTGGGTTAGCCCAGTGCAGTGTGTGCCCAAGAAGGGTGGTATGACAGTGGTTGCCAATGCGAAGAACGAGTTGATTCCGCAAAGACCAGTCATAGGTTGGCGTGTATGCATGGATTATAGGAAACTAAACAAGTGGACCTTGAAGGACCACTTTCCAATGTCGTTCATGGATCAGATGCTTGATAGGTTGGCTGGTAAATGGTGGTATTGCTTTTTAGATGGATACTCTGGGTAAAACCAGATATCAATTGCACTAGAAGATCAGCTTTTGCGACAGTATTAGTGGTAAAACGACGCCAATGGAATGAAGTGACCATACATAGACAAACGATCCACAACAGTCATAATGGTGGATGTTCCTTTAGAGCTAGGTAAGCAAGTGATGAAATCCATGGCGATGTCCTCAAAGACTAATTCAGGAATGGGGAGGGGCTGTAAGAGACCAGCAGGAAGCTGGTGAGAGCTCTTCATATGCTGGCAGACTTGACAAGAAGCTACATAAGTCTGAACATCCCGTCGCATGTGTTTCTAAAAGAAATTTGATGTCAAACGATGGTAGGTACGAGCTGTCCCAGCATGTCCACCTACAACAGTGGAGTGAAACTCATATAGCAGGCGTTGGCGTAAAGGAGAGTCATTCGGGATAACCAATCTGCCACGGCGAAAGAGCAAGCCTTCACGAAAAACATAGCCCGCCGAGTCACAAGAATGTGTAGTGAGGGCTTGTTGAATGGCTAAGAGGTCTGGATGAGATTGATTCAAAGCCTTTAGCTCATGTTCCAAGGCAAAAGTTTGGATAGAAAGAGCCAAAAGAGTGGCATCTGGTTGGCGCAATAAAGCATCGACAGCTTGATTTTGCTTCCCCGGTTTATACAATATGTGAAAATCATACCCTACCAGCTCGGTAAGCCACTTTTGCTGCTCCGGCGTTTGGATGGTTTGGGTGGTCAAATTCTTGAGTGACGCTGATCGGTGAGAATGGTGAATCGTCGCCCCAAAAGGTACTGCCTCCATTTGCCCATTGCCTGAGTAATAGCAAACATTTCACGATGATAAGTTGACGCTCTCTGCATTCTAGAGCTCAACTTTTGACTAAAGTATGCAATGGTATGACCCCGTTGGGAAAAAAACTGCCCCTATGCCTTGAAGCATCAGTTTCCACCTGAAACTCTTGAGTAAAATCCGGAAGAATTAAGACCGGTGTGATGCTCAATTTCTTCTTAAGTGTATCAAAAGCCGCTGGAATTAACTCTGTCCAGTGAAACAACTCATTTCGTAGCAAATCAGTCAAAGGCCCTGCCACACTAGCGTAGTGATGAATGAAACGCCGATAATAACCAGTGAGCCCTAAAAAACCCCAAACGTCCTTCACCGACTTAGGTACTGGCCATTGTTGGATAGCTATGATTTTACCGGGATCGACAACAAGACCTTTGTTAGAAATCACATGCCCCAAATAATCAATGGTCGTTTGGCCGAATAAACATTTACTCCTTTTAGCCACAATTTGGTGAGAGAGAAGAAGCTCTAGGACAGTGGTGAGGTGCTCCAAATGGAACTTCCAGTTTGTACTATAGACAAGGATGTCGTCGAAAAAGACCAACACAAAACGCCGAAGACAAGGCCGAAATACCTCATTCATAGTAGCCTGGAAAATGGAGGGTGCATTGGATAATCCAAAGGGCATTACCAAGAACTCATAGTGCCCCTCATGAGTTCGAAAAGCTGTTTTGGTAATGTCATCAGGCTTGACACGAATCTGATGGTATCCCGACAATAAGTCAAGCTTTGAAAAATGATTTTCACCATGAAGCTCATCAAATAATTCATCAATGGTGGGAATAGGAAAACGATCACTTATAGTAATGGCATTCAAAGCTGGTAATCCACACAAAAACGCCATGTACCATCCTTCTATCGTACAAGAAGCACCGGTGATGAGAAAGGGCTGGTACTTGGTCGAATAACTCCATCATTAAGCATATATGTCACGAGTTGCTCCATAATTTTCTTCTGAAACTAGGGGTAGCGATACGGCTTGACATTTACAGGCCCGGCCCCAGGCGTTAGATGTATAGCATGATCCTGGAATCTCACAGGTGGTAAGCCATGGGGTTTTTTGGAAAACATCAGCAAAGGAGTCCAATAGAGGCGTTAATAGAGGAGGCTCATCACTGAGGGTTGTGTTCCCATTATTAGTTACCGTCAAGCAATAAAAAGAAGCAATGGCATCCGTGGTGGCCAACGTCGCAAACTATGGAGTTATACTGGTTGCAGGTCAGTTGGAGAGTCCCCCACCCAACGAACAGGAGAACCATTCAAGGAGAATTTGAAGATGTGAGCTGCATAGTCAGTAACAAATGGTCCCAATGTTTCTAACCACGAGACACCCAAAACCACGTCTGCTCCATGAAGAGATAAAACATACAGATCCATAGGCAAATCATACCCCTGAATGTGCAAAGGAACTCCACGCACAACTCCATCACAACGGAGACGTTGGCCACTGCCAACTACCACAGAAAAACTAGGAATGGATTCAACCACCACGTGCAAATATTTGGCTGCCCTTGCTTGTATAAAATTATGCGTACTACCCTCATCCACAAGGATTTAAATTGGGGAACCATTAACAACGCCAGTAAAACGCAAAGTAGTCGGTAAATTTCCACCAGACAAAGCTTGATAAGAAATAGAAGAATGATCTTGTACCTCCAAAAGTTGCAAGTCTTCGGCCAAAACCCCATCAGATTCGAATAATTCTTGCCACTCCGGCGACGACTTCGAATCTTCAGTAAGCAACAGTAATTGGGGTAGCGCCTTACATTTGTGAGAAGGAGAGAATTTCTCATCACAATTGTAGCATAAGCCTCTCTCACGGCACTCTGTAATTCAACAGGAGATAGACGTTTGAAGGGTATGCAATTCGGGGGTACATGTAGTGGTGCACCAAGGACAAATGCCGATGAGGAAGGTTTGGAGGATTGGTGCATCAGAGTAGGATCGGGTAGAGTCGGATTTGTTCTGGCAAAGGCGGGTCGGGTTGACCCTTTCTCAGAGTTCAACCATTGTTCATGCACAAGGGCCAGAGACATAGCTCGATCCAGTTTAGTAGGCTCATGAGCCACCACTGCTGATTTTATTTCGGGTCGGAGCCCAGAAATCCCAAAATGTACCAACCAGTGCTCACCGATGGGAGTAGTCTAATTGGTGAGAGCTTCAAATCTTCTCCGATGTTCCGCCACCGTCGTAATCTGTTGTATCTTAGCCAAACGTCCCTCTCGTGCTTCTAACTCCCGTTTCCGAAATCAATGAACCAATTTCTCAGCAAAGTGGTCCAAATCAATCAACTGCTTATTGCGATACAACCAACGGTACCACTCGAGAGCGTCGCCATCGAGATAGAACGAATCCAGGGACAATTTATGGTCATTAGCTATACGATAAAAATCAAAATATCGTTCTGCCCGGAAGATCCAAGCCTCTGGATTAGTTCCATAGAAACACCCCAAGTCCACCGGGGCTGGCTTGTGACGAAGAGTTGGAGGGGCTGGCGGTGGTTCTGGGCGGTTCACCCACGACACCAGCTCACGATAACGATCTGGATCCACTGCAGGGACACGAGTAGGTGGAACTAAGGTAGCCATGGAAGCTACCAATTGCTGTATAGAGGAGCGCAGATCTACAATTTCCCGGGCAACTGATATGTCGTCGGTACCCTTCAAGTGTTGGTCCGCCATTGGACACGCAAGAATGAAAGCACCAATGTAACTGGTAAAAACCCAAATACTGTTTTATTACTTGGAAGTAGGACTGAATTACATTGACCTTATATTAGAGAATGCGACTAATGAAAGTAACGATGAAAGACTGAAATATAAGATAGAGAAGAAGGGGTTGAGAAGCTCAGATTTCTCAGATTTGGGGATGAGAGACTCAGAAAATTTCCATAACAATAAAACCCTACTTTTTGCTACTACTATCACTTCTTTTATAACTAACTCGTAGTGCCCACATGCTCACAGATTCCTTCACACGTTTTTCCCAACTTTTTATTCGAAATCAGTTAATATTTTTGGCCGTCTCTTAACACGTGTGTTGTGCCTAGCTGGCACAATTGGTTCAGCCACGTTAGCCTCCACCTCACTATTTTCATTCATAACATTGATACCAACTCTCACACCCCTAGATCGTCTATTATTTGTTTAAATCTTTGTTTTTAGTTGAATTGTGATAATTGATTACTAAATCCTTATAATAAATTTGGTGGAATCATCCACCCATATGTCTTAATTGCTACAATGAATTGGTTTGCACTTTTAATTTCCTTATTGAATTCTTAGTACCGAAATAGAATATCCATATAGCCAACTCAAATATAACCAGACTTCAACAAGCTTGAAATTGAGGTGAGTCGATTTGACAAAGATGGTTGTGAAATTTGCTTATTTCACAATGTAAATGAGCTTTTACTATTGGTAAAGTCTCAATCCAATGCATGCTTACATCATAAATCCATTGTGCACAGAGACCAACAGAGCATCAAACGAACAAACCACAAATACACAATTAAAAATGGTTAGATACACATAAATAAATGATGTTGACTTAACTTTTTAGCAACAAAACCCATTACAATTTATTCGGAATTGCTTAAGATCTTAAGAGTTGCATTTCTATTATCTTTGGTATTTTGAAGAGCTGGATGGTTTTGTTTTGAAACTGTTGTTAAGTTTCCACTATAACTCAAAACTGCAAAACTTAGTCAGATATTATATAGGATGTATAGTTAATTGTCCTCTTTTTATGTGCAGTTAGGAAGTATTATGATTGCCATAGCTGTAAAACTCTAATCAAACACCAGGGGAAAGAATATGAAAACAAAAAGAGCAACTGGAAGATCATATATAGGATGACATTAGGTGCTACAATACTTGAATACAAAGAGTAGCGACCAACTAGTCCTGTAGTAATAACACAGCGCACGCACCAAAAAGAGCCAAAATAGATCCCATTTCCATGCAACACCTAGCTTTCCAAGCAGTCGGTGTCACAAACTGTACATAACAGATAGTCATGTTCAGGCGTTTGCTGTATTAAGATCAGAAGTTTTTCAGAACTACTAGAGGAAAATAGAATGCTAAAACACTCACAACAAGAATACATGTACAAACATGTTCATGCCAGTATGACCGTAGCTTCATGCCATTGTATATAACCCCTTTTGATGATTTATCTACGTTATGCAGTACCTTCGAGGTCTCCTATTAGAACTTGTTATGTTCAAGACACACTACAAAAATCTTCAGCAGGGTGCTCTAACCATTCTTGGGGTTCCTGAAAATTACTGGTAACAATCCAAAGTTAGTAACTAGATTAATCTGATATCTAAAAGGAAAATTGTCGTTGGTAGCTGAATAAATCATCTGTGCTAAAACATAAATAGAAAATCACATTATTGTAAATATGAGACACTAAAAAGAAAGTGTAAACCAGTAACTTCTGGTCTTTCTTATTTATGATGAAGTATTTTTCCCATATAGAAGAACCCTCTAGTATACACCCTAGACTCACTCGGTACATTTTGAAGATCCTGGTTTGTACCTCAAACACATAGCTACCAGTTGACACGCCAAGTTCTGGTCTAATTCACTCTGTGTTGAGCTGATTTTTGAGGCATAATTTCCATCAATTGGCCAAGTCATTGGAAGTATAAAATTTCTACAGAAAAAGAACTTGTAAAGTCAGCACTTCAATAATCCCAAAGTGAGAACATACAAAGATAGCAATTCAGATGAGAGGAAGAACTAAGATGAGTCTGTACCGCTCCACATGCTTGCATTTGCAAAGATTCATCATGTACGCGGCATAGTTACCAAAACGGATGTCAAGGTCCTTTACCAAGTTTGGTATTTGAAATACTGGTAAGATATCCCAGATTCTTAGTACTTGGAAGTATATGGAATTCTCTAACAGAACATCTATGGTCCAAATTAACTTAAGGTGCCTGACACTGTAGATCTCCAATAGTTCAGACGAATTCCCATTACTGTAGCTGAGCATGCTGTGCTTTTCTGATGTGCGCCAACCACTTGAAAGTTTCACCAAAAGTGAGATCACTTCTTTACGGATCTCGGCATCCTTAATTCTGGCCATCGATTTTGAGAAATTCTCACCGAAGAGAATCTGTTAGTTTATAACAGCAGGGAATCTGTTATTTCTCCAAATTGCAAACGAAATAACAGAACCATAATAATAACAACATACCCAATGTAATCCCACCAGTGGGGCTAGTGAAGGTAGCAGACCTTACCTCTACCTCGTAGAGATAGAGAGGCTGCTTCTGATAGACCCTTGGCTTAAATAAATCATTTCCAAACAGTTTAAAAAAGGGAATACAGAGGAGAGCAGTAACAACAAAACAATGTGAAATGGAGAGAAGTACACAACATACAAAATATAAAAGAGCAGTAACGACAATGAAATAATGCGATAGACGAAGCAAAAAAAAAATAGGTGATAACCGAAATGGAAGAACAAGAAATTATGAGAATAGTGCTACCACTGGTGGTAAGAAAAAACAAAATGATAGAACAAGCATTCAAAAGAAAGACTAGCAAGCACCAGTAGTAGTTTTGATATAAACGGCTTACTAGCAAAATAAAATTCAGCAAATCTGTTTTTTTGGCCATCAAGATTCAAGAAACAATCATGTGAAAAATGATTTTCACCAATGATTTACACAACTTCCTCAATTAAGGACATTCTAGTTCAACATGCTACCTTCTCAATGTATTTTGGTAGACAAGGCTGGTACAGATCGAGACGTCCACCTTCCGGTCTGGGGCTTAGTTGCTAGCATATGCTTAGGGGTTTATGGTAAGGCCTTCAAAATAATTTTTCAAAAGACAAAATTGACTCAAGGAAAGAAACTTTAACATCCATTATAAGCAAGATGAAGCAGCACACCTTCCACTTGGCTGTTTTGAATAGAGGAGAGTCCATGCTGAGTAATGTCTCTATCTGTCCAAAATCAATGGTAGCACTCACAATAGCTTGAGTCAAACTATTGTCTTCATTAACATCAAAGAAACAACCTCGAGCCTTGGAGTCGATGACTAATTGTTTCCAAATGGAACTACTTTTAACCAAAGTTGTCGCATTTCCTAATACCCAAAGACAGTATCTGCATACGAAACCAAGGAAGCAAATATGAACATGGTCATCCATTTATCTTTTCATTCAAAATCAACTTTAAGATAAGAATAGCCAATTATAATCATTTCTAACATTAAAATATTTTACATGTAATACTGTAATCTAAAAAAGTGGTGTACCTTGCTTGAGTGAGTGCTGCATTTGCTCTCTGACGATTAGAAAGGAAACCCACTGATCCGCTCCCGTTGGAACGAACCGTGGAAATAATTATGACATCTTCTTCACCGCCTTGAAAACCATCAACAGAGCGAACATTCACTGAGAAGTGGTTGTTGACATCTGTGCTATACTTCTGTCCAAGTTTTTGTTGAATCGCAAGAACTTGAGCCTTGTAAGGAGATATACAACCAACAGAAACCTTTTTCCTTGAAGTAACAGACTCTACAATTCAGAAAACTAAATCAGATTTGCTAGCACGATTGCCATGCTAACCAAGATACATGAGTGAAAACAGAAAGACTCATAATAAGCAAAAATGAAGTCCTTGAAAGATAGATTATTACCTCGATAAAGGTTGGCAACTATCTCAGCTACAACATAAACTTCTGCAAGATTTCTTGTGCTGTGTTTGTTATCATGCTCCTCTTTCCCATTGCTTATGTTAATAAAAGAATAGGAGCCAAAAATATTTACTTTAAGAAATCTCTTCTCATGGTTTGCTTCTTTTACATTCCGACCATCCATAATTTTGTTCTTGTAGAACACTCTATTTGGAAAGAAACTTATTGCAGGATGCATCCTATATTGAACATTAAGAAGGTGCTTCTTGTGACCAATATTTACCAGTCTCTCAATTAAGCTCCTCCCAAAGCCAGCCTTCTCAGATAACTGCCAAATAATAGACATTTTGTCAATGATTAAAGAGAATGATACTGATTTTTTAATATCAAGCAAGAACAAGATTATGGAAAAACCTTGCTCTGAACCATTGCAGGCAATTGTTTCTCATCCCCAATAAGTATGGCATGACGGAGACCTGGGAGCTGTAGGGGAATAGTGGATTCACATTCTTTCAGCTGAGCAGCTTCATCAATTATGACCATCTCCAACGGGGTCATTTCTTCTGTACACAGCTTTGATGAGCTAGAAGCAGTACAAAATATTAATCATGCACCTTTGAGACATAAACTTCGAATATCGGTGAATTTTGGAAGAGAGATCCTCTTGCTAAGAGATTTCAATACGTTTATGCTTTTTGTTTTAGTTGCATACAGGTTTGAAAAATACGTTGTGTTATTCCTTGTAACAACTACATTTCCAAGTAGAATTTCTCTTAAATCACCATATGTTTCGACAGTGCAAAACAATCTTCCAAGAGTCTGAAGCATCTCAAGAACTTTGATAATTTCTTTTGCTATTTCTAGTGGAATGAAAGAAGTTGGAAGATAAGTGTACAAACTTGTCAGATGAAATATTAACTGCTCCAAGATCCTATTGAATCTATTGATAACAAACTCCTGAAATGTCCAAACACGGTCTTGTTTTTTTCCTACCTTCCCTTCATGCAGGATTTTCACAGCAGAAATGGCCTTATTTGCCTTGCCACCTGATCTGAAGTTGTTCCTCATTTGAAAACTTTTATTACCCTTTGATTTTTTCTTCTTATCTTTTAAGGTTTGAAGGACATACTTCTTCCGCAACTTACTTTCCCTATTGCTTTGTAGTCCTCCACTCAGAAAGCTTCCTTCCTCTTCCTCTTCCTCTTCCTCCTCCTCCTGCTCATCCATCCTGTGGTCCTTTCTTTTTTCCTTTTCTAAGTATTCATGGTATTTCTCTTCAGGATTCTCAAGCAAAGATATCATGGACTGTATACCATTTCTCCATCCATGATTAGGAGATAGAGAGCAAGAAAGAGCAGCAACACGGTTATCAAGAAATACATCAAACAGATCTCCATGATCGTCCATCTTCATTCTTTTCTCATCACCAAATAAAATTATGTCTCCCAACCCATATGTGTCATACTCCAGACCATCCTGTACTAGTTGCATCAGCCTCGTTGCAACTCCCAATACAGCAATGTTAGTGGGAGCACAGGTCAGTGTTCTGCATTTCATTTTCAAAAGGAGAAAAAGTAAGGAGGCAACTGTTTTTGTGCTTCCAGTCCCAGGAGGACCCCAAATTAGCTTGACAGTATTCTGGTGACCACATTCTCTTGTTGCAATACAACTTATAACAGCCTCTTGTTGGACATTGTTTAGACCAAAAGACTCAATCGTGCTCCTTGAAAATGATTTTGCATTACTTGTAGTTTTGGCGAAGGAACAAAGAGCACAATTTTCTTCACCCTGCAAATGATTAAAATTTTGATGAACCTTTATTAATGACAATTGGAGAGAAACTAAATGGGTCGAGTCCACAATATTTCTTTAGGATTAGTAATTTAAAGGAGGAGAAATTTACTTACAGTACTTGGATCCACTTTCAGCATAGTCTTAATAATCTTCAGATTTGCACTTTTCAAGTCTGAATTCAAAGTTTTCCATATTCGAATATTCGTTGTCAAATTAGAAAGATAAACAATAAAAAGATTGTCTCCTTGTTCACCC
Source organism: Solanum etuberosum (assembly GCA_029582245.1). Classification (NCBI taxonomy): domain Eukaryota; kingdom Viridiplantae; phylum Streptophyta; class Magnoliopsida; order Solanales; family Solanaceae; genus Solanum; species Solanum etuberosum. The sequence continues at coordinate 24,284 of JAJONR010006354.1, forward strand.
TTATCATTGTGTTGTTTCACAAAAGGAATAGGGTTCGAAGACAGGATAGTTAGCCTGTCCAAATTTTCATCTTTGCCTTGTACTAGTGCGATGAGAAATGATCTTTTCGGTCTGTTCAAATCATCCATGCTTTTCAGCCTCACATCTGATAATGCAATCAAATCTCCAACCTCTGGTTCGTATGCTTCTCTAATTCTTTCTCCCTCTTTACCTCTCTTCAACACAATGTTGTAGTATAAACCCTGAAGAACCTTAGAACCTGATATTTTGACATCAACAACCTCAAGTGCAGGGGCTTGTGAAGCAGCTGTTACGCCTGAGAGCAAATCAGCATGTGTTTCTTCAATAAGTGGACCGATGAATGACTTAAAGTAATGATCAACTGACAAAAATGTCTCTGGAATTTGTTTAACCTGGAAATTTTGATTAGGAACAACACTTTTAACAAATTGCACATAAAGAGATATCAAATTTAGAAAAATGACAAAAAATCTACTATTTTAAATCAATATGTAACATGAATGTGCAAGGATTCTCACATGAAATACAAATTCAATTCATTTAATTTACTAGAGCTAAAGAAAGATTGTCTTGTATGTCAATGTCTGTTCAACCACAACCAAACAAATTGATAAATTTATTTATTGTGACCTAAGTTGTGAGGACTCTTTACTTTCGATGCTGCACCAGTGTCGGATTCTTCAAAAATACACTACTTTTGGAGAATCCAACACACATCAGTTTACATTTTTGAAGATTCTGAGCAACATGTATTGTAGCATCCCTAAATGAGAATTTCACTATAAAACATGATAACTATTCACTCCTACATTTGAAATGAACAACGTTATATCCAAAATTATGAAAACAATAACCAATCAGTACAATACCTTTGATATAGACAAATATAAAACTCAAACAAGCATCATAAACATGTCTAGACAACTTTTTACAGCTAAAATAAATGTTGCTAAAAGATTGGAACCTTGTCTGTAAAAAGCTCTTTGTTGAGGACATCAGCTAAAGACCAAGAAAAAACCACATCTATCAAGTCTGGAACTGTTTTTTTCGTTATCCGACCATCACATTCTCCTGGAACTAGCTGTTGTGTTTCTTTTCTTATACCAACACATTCCTCTGGAACTATTTCTTCTGTTTTCTACTCAACTTGTTGTTCTGTTTTTCCCCTTACATGAACACATTCCTTTTCTCTATGTGGAACAAAGCACTGCTTCACGGAAGCAAAACACGCCAACATGGAGAATACTGCTAATTTTGGTATGTTGGGGTTATGCAATATTCCTTTAACTGTAAAATAAAATAAAAAAACAAGATCATCATCAATATTCAATTGAAAATGCATACATTTGTAGTAAAAACTTTTATATAGTCCTACATTTGTACAACTTGTTTTCATAACAGAACTCATTTTTGAGAAGATGAAATTTTTTTAGAAAAGGGGTTTCTTTTCTCCTACCCACTTGTTGTAAATAATGATTTTGTGTCCAAAATATGATGAAAAGGAAAATGAGGAAGAGGAAATGAGAAGCTTTATGGAAGACTTATTAATAGAGTCAAAATTTTCTAAGTGAAGTCATGCATGGGAAAATGTTTACAGTAGACAAATAAACGTCTACATTTTCAAATATCTGGTCGGTTGTCGCCGGAGGAACTCCAAAAGCTGCCGGTGCCGGAGAAGATCACTTTTAGTTGCTGGAAATACTGTTCGGAAAAAAGGGTTGTTGTGATATTGATTTGAATAAAGAAGCGTAAGAAGTACTGTAGCTGTCTTTCCACACTTTAATTTACTACTTACCTGAAAAGGGGAATGATTTGTTTTCACCCAAAGCACCTATAACCTACCTACAAGGATTAGCAGTGTTCCAACTTCCCGTACATGCTAGATGGTTAGAGCCTGTTTGGTCATTTGAGATTAATATTATGTACAATCAAAAGTTTAAGACAAAACACATAGAGTCATTATTGAAGTTCTCATGAATTTTTTTAAAAATACATTATCTTTGCAACCGTCTTATTATTTCCATTAAATAAGTTTGAACACATATTCTTATTGGAAAATATATTTGGCATGACAAAAAATTGGCACCATTGACACTTTTTCGGGGTAAGGTCGTAATTTCAGAGGGATAGAAAGGGTGTTAAGGTAAATTCATTTTTTTGTTGTACCCAAAGTACCCTCTAAAGTAAAAACCACTTTTAAATCTATTAAACCACTACCTTTTGAAATTGAAACCACTTTTGAAAAGTCTAAATCTATACTCTTTCCTTTTCAAATCACACTGCCCGAAAAAGTTATATTAACTCCAATATTCCATTGAGATTTGAGAGCATTACGTTATATTTCTATCCAATTTTTTGTCTTTCTCCATTCTTCTTCATTTTAAAAGCTTTTTATTTTCGTTCATAATTTTCATTTGAAAAATTAAATCAACTGCAATACTCTATTGGGAGCACTTTTTTTGTTCCAATTTTTTGGTATTTCTCCATTTTTCTTCATTTTGTAACAGCCTTCTATTTTCGTTGACAATTTTCATTTCATGGACAAGTACGTCTATGTTGTTTTTAAGGGTAAAAAACAATGTATATATTCAAGTTGGCAAGAATGTGCAAATTTGACCATTGGAGTTAGCGGTAGTTTATACCAAAAATACAGAAATTATGATGATACTGTGCAGGCTTTAGAAGATTGGACTATTCGAACAGATGGAATAAAATTAAGCTACGAAACTACTGGGGAATCATGTTGTAATTCTGTGCATGGGGATGAAAAGAAATTGTTAGCTAATGAACAATATGTACTTATGTTAGTAATGTTTTTTGTTGGAGTTGTTGTTGGATAATCAATGAAAGATTAATTTGTTAAGGCAATTTTGTGGTGTTATTTTAATTTAGGATTGTATGTGTATTTGGATTGGGCCTTATTTTTTGAATTTGTCCTGATATTTTGGATTGGGCCTGTCAACATAAGTAGTTTTATTTACTAAATTAGAATAATAAGTAATTTAAAAAGAATAAATAAATTATGTTTTGTGACTATAAACAAATGATATTGCAGCACGAATGGTCAAAGCTTAAACGATTAGTCCATAGGTCACGCGTTTGAGTCTAGGTTAGGTCCCCCATTGTCACACCCCGAGGCTACCCCCTTGACGTAATACGAGACATAGGATCACGAGTGACCCCAATCTAACCCTGTATCTGGCATATCATAAGCATATTAAGAGATACCAAATAAAACAGATACTATGCGAAAGCTAAAACAGTGGATAACTGAAAGTGGGGAATACCCAACTAGTTTGAATATATGAAATGTACTAAGAGTTTAATAACAACTGAAAGATCAAAATCAACAAGTCAAGTTGATTCTACTACTATGTCTGAAAAGCCTTTACTGACTAGAGTTGCTGGGACATGCCCCCAGCTAACCCTAGCAAAACTGAAAACTGAATAAAAGAATGAAATAAAATAAAGCATGTCTATTGTCCTCGAAGTATGATGACTCACCACTCAAGCTGCTGAATACGGATCGAGAACAGATCTAAGCGTGATCTCGGTGCTGAGTACCTGAACCTACATCATGAAAGGATGTAACACAGAGTATGCGTCAGTACTTTGAATGTACTGAGCATGCAGGATATAGAGACTAAGCTGAATAAACATATATAACCTGAAAAAAGGCATAACTGAGCAATATTGTACTGAGCAAGAATGTAAATACTGAAAAGATAACTGAATGCAATGACCAAGTGCTAATCATGAGCATGACATGCTAAACTGAATATTGAAGTATATACTGAAACCTGGTCAAATGCACTAAGAGTCTGACTGTGGGAGCTACTATTGACCGACATAAAACCACGTGAGCTAAACATGGAGTCCGATGTATACATCCCATCGAGAGGACCCAATATACCTTACCAGGGGTATAAAGGCATGACTGGCGTGATTACTAAATCTGATGCACACAGAGGGGACTTATACTCCTACGAGGGCACGTAGTTTTGGGACTGTCAGGGTACGCTAAACCCTAGTCCAACTCGGTTCTAAGTCTACTCCCAATTGAATATGTAAATGATATATTATGACTGAAATACTGAATAGCTCAAAATACTTACATGCTAACTGAGAATGCAACATTTATATACTGACAATGAGACATTCGAAAGCTGAAGCATGGTTTAACTGACCTAGCAAGTGCAATTCATAAACTAGGAGAATCTACACAAACTAGGGTTCTGAGTTTAATACTAGAAATTAAACAACGATTCTAAGAAAACATGATATTTTGATTACAAAGACTACAACAGCTAAATCACAACAATTATCCAAGGATTTAGAAACCTAGGTCTAACAAGATATGGAGAATCAAGAATCTGACTGAATTCTAGGGACCTAAATCCCACATACCTGGTGATGAAATCTACGGAGAAATGCTTCGATTTAGGGGATGGAACTCAAGAAAACCTGTTGCGTGTTCTTGAGAACACTGGCGCCTCTTTCTTCTCTTTTTGCTCTATGTTTTGGTGATTTTGGAGAATAGAGGTTTTAGGTAGGTTTTGACTAAATTATTAGACTTAAACTGAGTAAAACGACGTAGTTTAAATGCCCAATGCATAGGGAAAAAGACCGAAATGACCCTGACTTAAAATTTGAACGAGGCCATCGATAGAGCTGACCGACGGACCGAACGACGGTCCATCCTGACAGGGCGTCGTTTGGCATTTAGGGCTTGGTTTGAGGGCCACAATCCACGGACCCTGGACCACGGACCGAGGTTCCACCTATGGTTCGGCCGTAGGTCGTGGTTTTCTGGGGAGTTCTGGGTGGCCAACCTACGAACCCTACCTACAGTCCGTGGTCCAGACCACGGGCCGTGGTTTGGCCTCCGTCGGTGGCACCTGCAAGTTCCGAATCCGGGGTGTTACATTATCTCCCCCTTGGGAACATTTGTCCTCGAATGAAGTCTAAACTAGCTGAATATGGAGGGAAGGAGCTGCAATCCTTACCACTAAATACTAGAAACCGATATCTAACTGAACTGAGTTCCAAGAACATGCAAATATGCTAAAAATGCAAGAACAACTGAAGGAACATGATACTAAGATTGAATTTACGCAAGAATAAGCTGAGAGACTGGAGAGGAACTATTACCTCAAGCTGAAATGGAATTGGAGGGAAAGAGATGAGGATACTTGGCCTTCATGGCTGCTTCTGCTTCCCAAGTAGCTCCTTCTACGGACTGACTCCTCCACAAAACCTTCACTGAAGCAACTTTTTTATTTCTCAACCTACGAACCTGACGGTCAAGAATCTCTACTGGCACCTATTCATAAGTGAGACTATCATTCACAACCACACTCTCTAATGGTACTATCGATGTCAGATCACCCACACACTTCTTCAACAAGGAAATGTGAAAGACTGGATGAACCGCTGCTAGTTATTCTGGCAACTCCAACTCGTGTGCCACATTACCAACCCTTTTCAGGATTCTGTAATGACCTACATATCTAGGACTGAGCTTCCCGTTCTTACCAAATCTCATCACCCCCTTCATAGGTGACACCTTTAGAAAAACCCAATCATCGATTTCAAACTCTAAGTCCCTTCTTCTCACATCTGCATAGGACTTCTGAGGACTTTGAGCTGTCTTTAGTCTATGTCTGATGAGCTAAACTTTTTCCATAGCCTCATGAACCAAATCTGACCCTATCAAAGTTGTTTCACCTACTTCGAACCAGCCAATCTGAGATCTACATCTACGCCCATATAGTGCCTCATACGGGGCCATCTGAATACTGGAATGAAAGCTATTACTATAGGCGAACTATATGAGAGGTAGGTGATCATCCCAACTTCCCTTGAAATCGATCACGCAAGCTCTCAACATGTCCTCTAAGGTCTGAATGGTACGCTCTGCCTGACCATCCGTCTGTGGATGCAATGCTATGCTGAGATTTACCTGAGTACCAAGACCTTTCAGAAACGATTTCCAGAAATGAGAGGTAAACTGAGGACCTCTATCTGAAATGATAGACAAAGGTACCCCATGCAACCTTACTATCTCATGGATGTAGAGTTTGGCGTAGTCCTCCGCTGAATCAGTAGTTTTGACAGCCAAGAAGTGAGCGGACTGAGTGACTCTGTCTACTATCACCCAAATGGAGTCGTGTTGTCTGCGAGTACGAGGTAAACCCGTAATGAAGTCCATGTTTATCACTTCCCACTTCCATGTAGGAATGTTAATCTCTTGAGTCATACCTCCTGGTTTCTGATGTTTTACCTTAACCTGTTGACAGTTAGGACACTTAGCCACAAAATCTGCTATGTCCCTCTTCATGCCATTCCACCAAAAGACTTCTCATAGATCACGGTACATCTTAGTGGCACCTGGATGAATGGAATACCGGGAGTTATGGGCTTCTGTAAGGATCTGCTTCCTCAACTCACCTACATTAGGAACACATAAGTGACCTTGGTAACGAAGCACACCATCTCCCCCTTGGGAGAAAACCTGAACTTTCTGCTGGTGAACTGCACCCTTCAACTGAAGTAGTATAGGATCAATATCCTGTTTATCCTTAACCTCCGCTACCAATGAAGATTTTGATCCATTCTAAACTGTCACTCCACTATCTGATGTGTCCGTAAAACAAACTCTTAAGCGAGCAAGCCGGTGAACATCTTTGGCTAGCTCTTTCCTTTCTTCCTCAACATGTGCTACACTGCCCATAGACAGCCTGCTGAGAGCATCAGCCACTACATTGGACTTACCAGGATGGTAAAGCACATTATTGTCATAGTCCTTGAGGAATTCAAGCCATCTCCTCTGAAAAGATTCAACTCTTTCTGGGTGAACACATACCGGAGGCTCTTATGATCTGTAAATACATCAACATGGACACCATACAAGTAGTGTCTCCAAATATTTAGGGTAAATACTACGGCCGCAAGCTCGAGGTCATGAGTCGGGTAGTTCTTCTCATGAACCTTAAGTTGTCTATAATCATAAGCTATGACCTTACCTCGCTGCATCAGTACACAACTTAGGCCGACCCTGGATGCATCACCATAAATTACATAACTGTCTGAACCATCTGGTAGAGTCAAGACCGGAGCTATAGTCAACTTAATTTTCAGTTCTGAGAAACTTTTCTCACACTCATCTGACCACTGAAACTTGACCTTCTTCTGAGTCAACTTTGTCAATGGGGAAGCTATGGATGAAAATCCTTCAACAAATCTCCTTGAATACCTGACCAAACCCAAGAAACTTATGATATATATTGGGGAGGTGGGTCTGGGCCAATGTTGTACTGCCTCAATTTTCTGAGAATCCACTCGGAACCCCTTCGCTAGATACCACATAACCAAGGAAAGCGACAGACTGTAACCAAAATTCACATTTGCTGAACTTAGCGAATAGCCGGTGATCTTTGAGAGTTTGCAAAACAACTCTCAGATGAGTCGTATGCTCTTCCTCACTCCGAGAATAAATGAGGATATCATCGATAAAGACAATGACGAACAAGTCCAAATACTATTTTAACACCCTGTTCATTAAGTCCATGAAAGCTGCAGAAGCATTTGTTAGTCCAAAAGACATAACTACAAATTCATAATGACCATACCGAGTTCTGAAAGCTGTCTTCGGAATGTCACTATCTCTGACTCTGAGCTAATGATAGCCGGATCTGAGGTCTATCTTAGAAAAGCAACTAGCGCCCTGAAGTTGGTCGAACAAGTCATCAATCTTGGGGATGGGATACTTATCCTTGATTGTGACTTTGTTCAACTGTCGATAGTCAATGCACATCCTAAGAGAACCATCTTTCTTTTTTACGAACAATTCTGGAGAAACCCATGGAGAGATACTGGGTCTGATGAAGCCCTTATCTAGAAGGTCTTTTAACTGTTCTTTCAATTCCTTAAGCTCGGCTCGAGCCATTCTGTAAGGAAGAATTGAAATGGGCTGGTTATCTGGAAGGAGATATATTCCGAAGTTGATTTTCCTTTCGGGAGGAACTCCGGGAAGATCTTCTGAAACACTTCTAGAAACTCATTTACTACTGGGACTGACTCAAGAGTTGGGGTTTCGGAGTTTGAATCCTTCACCCGAACAAGATGATAGATATACCATTTGGAAATCATTTTCTGGCCTTAAGGTCAGAAATGAATCGACCCATAGACTACCCTTCCACTCTAAGACTAGCTTGTTTGGAAACTAAAACTGAAATTTACTGCTATATAGGGAGTTACAAAAGACAATGTAGCCCCTGGATCTAACAATACATAAACATCATAATGAAAGACTCGTAACGTACCAGTGACCACATCAGGAGAATCTTCCTGATCCTGGCGAGCCTGGAGAGAAGTCTGCAGCAAATTCGAGTTTAGGGGTCGCCAAAGCATTGAGAGATGGAAGGTGCTTGCGATGGGACGGATGTGACTTCCTTCAGTTGGTTAGGTTCTTTACGCAAAGAAGCCAGGCGAAAAGCTCACACGAAGATTCTAAATAATATGTGAAAATCACATACAACCTGTTTTGGCGCTGACCGCCACCTGTACCAGATGAAGCACCCTACTGACTTGGGCGACCTGCTGGTGCTGTAGACTGAGCCCTATTGTTGTGACCTCCTTGCCCCTGCCTGGCAGAAGGGCAATCCCTCAACCTATGGTCAGACTGACCACACCCAAAGCACCCTTCCTTGCCTGCAAGACACTCGTCCGGATGGTTCTTACCACACTTTGGACAAGTTGGGAAGGTCCTGTTACCTGAAGCACTCCCTTGAGACTTAGAGCCTGATGCCCTTCCTTTCTGATCTTGTCGAAACCTGGGGGATGGAGCACTAGCTGATGAAGGTGCTGGGGCTTTAGACCTCTGCTAAAACTGCGAGCGATTTCCACCACCCAATTTCTGGTGAGAGTATTCATAATTCCCTATTCTAGCCTTCTTGTTATCCTTAGTCATTTCCCTAAGCTTATCTCCCTCAACCTGCTGAGCATGAATCATAAGCCTAGAGATATTCATATCCTCTAACAGCATAGCATTCCTGCACTCTGTCTTCACCAAGTCGGATACCCCAAACAGAAACTTACTCAGTTGTGCCCTTGGATCGGCAACCATGTGTGGAGCATACCTGGAGGCTAGGTGAACTTAAGTCATATTCTTGGACTGACATGGTATCCTGCTTCAAATTCATAAACTCTTGTGCCTTAGCTTCTCTCAACTCCCTTGGGAAGAACATGTCCAGAAAAGCTCCAGTAAAACAATCCCAAGTCACAGGAGCTGCATCCGCACCCCTGTTTTCTTTCGACTGAGTGAACCAAATGTGAGATACATCTTTAAGCTGGTAGGATGCCAACTCCACCCTATCATTACCAGTCACTTGCATCACTCCAAGAAATTTCTTAACCTCATCAATAAAGTTCTGTGGGATCTCACCAACCTGCAACCCTAAAAACTCGGGCGAATCCTAGCTGCAGCTGCTCCAACATTAGTGTTTGTAGGAACTGGGGCTTGCTGATTGTTCTAATTGGCCACATTTTGAGCCAAGAGTTGGATCGCATTCCAAAATTCTGCATTCGTAACCTCCCGAGGCTACCCCTTTGACGTAACATGGGACCTAGGAGCACGAGTGACCCCAACTAACCCTGTATCTGGCATATCATAAGCATACTAAGAGATACCAAATAAAATAGATACTATGCGGAAGCTAAAATAGTGGATAACTGAAAGTGGGGAATACCCAACTAGTCTGAATATATGAAATGTACTAAGAGTTTAATAACAACTGAAAGATCAAACTCAACAAGTCAAGCTGATTCTACTACTATGTTTGAAAAGCCTCTACTGACTAGAATTGATGGGACATTCCCCCAGCTAACCCTAGCAAAAATTAAAACTGGATAGGAGACTGAAATAAAATAAAGCATGTCTATTGTCCTCAAAGTATGAGGACTCACCACTCAAGCTGCTGAATACGGATCGAAAACCGATCTAAGCGTGATCTGAATGTTGAGTACCTGAACCTACATCATAAAAGGATGTAGCACAGAGTATGCGTCAGTACTTTGAATGTACTGAGCATGCATGATATAGTTACTAAGCTGAATAAACATATATAAGATGATACAAGGCATAACTGAGCAATACTGTACTGAGCAAGAATGTAAATACTGAAAAGATAACTGAATGCAATGACCAAGTGTTAATCATGAGCATGACATGCTAAACTGAATACTAAAGTATATACTGAAACTTGGTCAAATGCACTAAGATTCTGACTGTGGGAGCTACTATTGAACGACATAAAACCACGCGAGCTAAACGTGGAGTCCGATGTATACACCCCATCGAGAGGACCCAATATACCTTTCCAGGGGTAAAAAGGTATGACTAGCGTGATCACTAAATCTGATGCCCACAGAGGGGACTTATACTCCTACGGGGGCACGTAGTTCTGGGACTATCAGGGTACGTTGAATCCTAGTCCAACTCGGTGCTAAGTCTACTCCCAACTGAATATGTAAATGATTGAAATACTGAATAGCTCAAAATACTGACATGCTAACTGAGAATGCAATATTTATATACTGACAATGAGACATTCGAAAGTCGAATCATGATTTTCTCTTTAACTGACCTAGCAAGTGCAATTCATGAACTAGGAGAATCTACACAAACTAGGGTTCTGAGTTTAATACTAGGAATTAAACAACGATTCTAAGAAAACATGATTTTTTTATTACAAAGACTACAACAGCTAAATCACAACAATTATCCAAGGATTGAGAAACCCTAGGTCTAAACAAGATATGAGAATCAAGAATCTGATTGAATTCTAGGGACCTAGTGGATGAAAGGAACCCACTAGTGAAATTCCACATACCTGGTGACGAAATCTACGAAGAAATCCTTCGATTTTCTGGCTGCAACTGAAGAGAACCTGCCGCGTGTTCTTGAGAAAATTGGCGCCTCTTTCTTCTCTTTTTGCTCTATGTTTTGGTGATTTTGAGAATAGAGGTTTTAGGTAGGTTCTAACTAAATTATTAGGCTTAAACTGAGTAAACCGACCTAGTTTAAATGCCCAATGCATAGGGAAAAAGACCAAAATGACCCTAACTTAAAAGCTGAACGAGGCCATCGACGAACCTGACGGACGGACCGTGGACTGAACGACGGTCCGTCCTGGCAGGGCGTCGTTTGGCATCTGGGGCTTGGTTTGAGGGCCACGATCCACGGACCCTGGACCACGGACCGTGGTTCAACCTACGTTCCGTAGGTCCCCGTAGGTCGTGGTTTTATGGGGACTTCTGGGTGGCCAACCTACGGTCCGTGGTCCAGACCACGGGCCGTGGATTGGCCTCTGTCGGTGGCACCTGCAAGTTCTGAAAATCTGTATTTTTATCTTTCTTGAATTCGGGGTGTTACACCCATTTTAGTTATTTTTAAAAATTACTCTCTTTGTAGGGGTGGGGATATAAATTTCTAATTTTTTTTGGTCAAAAAAGAGTGCAAAAGTTAATATTTGGATCCTTTTTACAACCAATGATGATTTTTCATTATTATAAGTCAAGTCATTATGTTGAAAATAAACGTAAAGGATATATTATTCTATCAGTGATGCTCCTTCACAAATACAAGTCAATTGAATGTGATGAATATAATCGTGACCAAGATATAATTGGGTATATATCTTAATACAATGAGTTATGCTATATCTCAACCTTTGATCAATTTAATTTCACATTATAGGGGTGATTAGACTATATTTATTTATAATATCTTATTTATAAATTTTCTAGTTATATTCATTAAATAACTGATATGAATAGAATAAATAAATTTTGTTTCGTGATTATGAACGAATGCTATTGCAGCGCGAATGGTTAATGCTTAAACGATTAGTCCATAGATCACGAGTTCGAGTCTAGGTTAGGTCCTCCCATTTTTTTTTTTTTTTTAAAACAACTCTCTTTGTAATTGTGGGGATTTCAATAATTTTAAATTTCTTATATTTTTGATAAAAAAGAGTGTAAAAGTTAATATTTGGATCCTTTTTACAACCAATGATGATATTTCATTACCATAAGTCAAGTCAATATGATGAAAATAAACGTAAAGGATATATTATTCTATGAGTGATGCTCCTTCACAAATACAAGTCAATTGAATGTGATGAATATAATCGTGACCAAGATATAATTGGGTATATATCTTAATACAATGAGTTATGTTATAGCTCAACCTTTGCTCAATTTATTTTCACATTTTAGTGGTGATTAGACTATATTTATTTATAATATCTTATTTATAAATTGCATATTTATATTCATTAAATAACTTATATGAAAATAATAAATAAATTTTGTTTCGTGATTATGAACAAATGCTATTGCAGCGCGAATGGTTAAAGCTTAAACGATTAGTCCATAGATCACGAGTTTTAGTCTAGGTTAGGTCCCCCATTTTAGTTATTTTTTTAAAACAACTCTCTTTGTAGGTGTGAAGATTTCAATAATTTTAAATTTGTTATTTTTTTGGTAAAAAAGAGTGTAAAAGTTTATATGTGGATCCTTTTTACAACCAATGATGATTTTTCATTAGTATAAGTCAAGTCATTATGATGAAAATAAACGTAAAGGATATATTATTCTATCAGTGATGCTCCTTCACAAATACAAGTAAATTGAATGTGATGAATATAATCGTGACCAAGATATAATTGAGTATATATCTTAATACAATGAGTTATGCTATATCTCAACCTTTGCTCAATTTATTTTCACATTTTAGGGGTGATTAGACTATATTTATTTATAATATCTTATTTATAAATTACCTAGTTATATTTATTAAATATCTGATATGAAAAAAATAAATAAATTTCGTTTCGTGATTATGAACGAATGCTATTGCAGCGCGAATGGTTAAATCTTAAACGATTAGTCCATAGGTCACGAGTTCGAGTCTAGGTTAGGTCCCCCGATTTTAGTTATTTTTTAAAAATTACTCTCTTTGTAGGTGTGGGGATTTCAAACATCTGATTTTGATGAACTTCAAAAAAATTCTGATCACACAACTATTGTTTTTCAAACGTGTGATCTTCCTATTTCATTTTAACAAACAATCCACTACAACACAGAATTGTTCAATAAGTAATAAGAAAGAAAGTGAAAGTAGAATAAAATTAGTTCATAATTAAGAAGCAAAAATATTATGCACATAATTACAAAGCCAAATTACAAGTACATAAATTGGTCTTAAAAAGACTTTAGAAGTAGCAATTTATGTACATAATTTAGCCCCTAACAAAAGTTACAAAAAAGGAAGCTAAATTAGAATCCAAACTTTGGCAAAAGAGCAAAGACATGATCAACCTCAACATCACAACCACATCCATAACAAGGTTGATCATCTTGTTCATCGTCACTATCAACAGGCCATCCATTCATCTGAACACTATTCTCGTGTTCACCAGTGCAACAACGGTCTGGTATTTGCGTCAAAAATATCAAATTACTAACCCAAACATTATCTATCATATAGATTAGACTCTGCCTCCATTGCTTTATTTCTTTTCCTTGAGGGTGTTTTTCCTTCATCTGGCCAATGAATCTGACCGCGGCTCGACTGTCGCCGCCGCCCGCGAAAATGGAAATAATGGCAAGCACATATGCTGCGCCATTGTGTTCTTTTTTTTGCTTCCCGAAGCCTTTGCAATGCAAGCTCCGGGCAATGATTTTTAAAAAAATCCGCCTGACAAAAGAAACACAGAAACATTATTGAAACCATCTTAATACATAACCATTTTTAATTTTGTGAGTAAAAATTCAAACTGAAAATATGTCACGACCCGAGCCTACACCCTGGACGTGGCCGACACTCGAGAACCATTGCTGGTCCCCAAGCGAACCCTCATCCTGGCTGACTACAAGCGGAAGACTAACTCAAGCATACAAAATCTTAAAAACTGAATAAAAAGAATATATTCAACTCGCCATAAAA
>JAJONR010006355.1:0-37562 GCA_029582245.1 Solanum etuberosum
TTACTCACACACTCCTAAGGTCCTCTCTCTAACTATTTAAATCATGTCCTAATTTCCTTTGTTAATAATTGGTTACTAAATCCCCCCCCCCCCCCGATATTGATAATTAAAACCAATTGATTTAAATTATGTCGTGTGTTGTTTACTTCCATTCTACAAGAAATTAGAACACTTCAATACGTCGTACTTGAATTCTTTACTGTATCACTCCTTGTGGGATCGACCCCAACTCATCGTTGGATTTATACTTTTTAGCGACCGCCTACACTTTGAATTATAAAAGGTGTATTTGAGTGTTAACAAAAATGGCGCTGCTACCAGGGGTGGTTTTTAGAATTCTTTTATTGAAGTGTTTTTGTGAACTAATTCGGTTGTAGTATAAATTTCTTATTAGTGTTTTTGTTGTTTGCTCTCAATAGGTGAATAAATGAGTTTGAACTGGAGCAATGCGAGCCAACATGGACAGAGTGATGACATCGGAGACTTGAACGATGTCAATGTGGATCAAATAGGAAGTGTCGGTGCTATTTGTTTGCCCCCAACTGTGGGCAACGCAATCTTCCATGTGATCGGGACTATGCTTCAGTTGCTACAAATGAAAGGTTTGTTCGGGGGACTTGCTCATGAGGACCCTCATGATCAGATCCCAAATTTTTTAGATGTGTGTGGACCATTCTCCTTTAAGAATATCTCTAAAGAGTCAATCCTACTTTGTTTGTTTCCCTTCTCTCTAGTAGGGGAAGTAACAAAGTGGTTGGCTGAGCTGCCAAGAGACTCTATTACTTCTTGGGAGGAATATGAAAGATTCTTTCCTCCCTCAAAGATGGTGAAGTTGAGGGATAGCATTCAAAATTTCAAGTGAATTGATTGTGAACCTATTCATGAAACGTGGTTGAGATTTCAAAAGCTATTTCTCAAATGTCCTACTCATGGATTGTCGGATAATGTGCTCTTGCAATATTTTTATCAGATACTTGACACTGTCAACAATGATGTTGTCGATCAACTTATTAGGGGTTGTATTATGAGACAATCTTTTGTCGTGGCATCAGAGTTGCTTGATGAGATGACCAAGATTAACGGGGAATGGCATAAAAGGGAGGATCAAGTGTCTCCTCCAAAACCTTGGGCTAACCAAGGAACAATTAGAAAAGAACCAAGAACGTGATGAGAACATGGCCAAGACAATGACCAAAATGCACTTGTTAACGAAACATGTCATGGGAGGTGGTTATAAGGCTGTGAATGCGGTTGGTTTTAATAGTAGAGTGAGTCCGGATGACCCACAATTTGAGGCCATGTACGTTGTAGAGGTACAATTCTTTTCAAACCAAGCGGGGGGTTCTCGTCCAATCTATCCAAGGCCGGGGTGAATCAAGGTTGGAAAAATGATCATGATAGTGGTTGGAGAGATTGGGATCGAGATTGGCGTGATACGGGTGCAAATTGGAGAGATAGGGATGGTGATAGAGATCTTATGTGCCCCCTCACGAACGTTCAAAATCGAAAGAAGCAAATGCCGACCTCGAAAACTTTCGGACTGAGGATACGTTTGCCCGCATCCTACACAAGGTAGAAGGAACGGATAAGGTGCTTAAGGATATGAAGGCTGATTTCTCCTCTTTGAATCAAACGGTGACCACTGACCTCTCACTCTATTTCCATAAAACAACTTGAGACTCAAATGGGACAAATTTCGGCTAACTTAAAAATCCAAGACAAAAATGGGGTCTTCCTAGTGATACCTTAGCAAACCCGAAGAATGATGTTGCCCAATGGATGACGATTATGGCCCGTAGGGGTAAGGTTGTGGGAAGTGATGCGCCAAATGATGAGAATACAAGTTCAAGCAAAGAGAAAGCTATTGTTGCTGAGAGTGATGGGCTTGCCAAGGAATTGCATAATGAAGCTTCAAATTAAGTTGTTAATACACCAAAATACATTGATTTCGGTGAGGCTAAAAAGTCAAATGAGTCGGTTGTTCCTTCCTCGGTACCTACAAAGTTGTTGCCCAAAGTTACTCCACCCTTTCCTAAAAGATTGAAGAAGAGGGATGAAGACACAAAGTTCCAAAAATTTCTCTCCATATCTAAAGCGTTTTCCATTAATCTTCCTTTGGTTGAGGCATTGTTAGAGATGACAGGTTATGCAAAGTTTATGAAAGAGTTGATTACCAAGAAGAGGAGTATGGATTTTGGGATGATAGAAGTATCCCATAGTTATAGTGCCAGTATGACAAGCAACATGGTTGTCAAGAAAGATGACCCAAGGGAATTTACTATCCCTTGCACTATAGGGGTGTTTCAGTTTGCTAAAGCGTTCTGTGATTCATGGGCTAGGTGAACCTAAGTCTACAACTATGTGTCTCCTCATGGCGACCGATCTATCAAGCGTCCTATTGGCGTTCTTTATGACATTCTGTGAAGGTGGATAAGTTTATATTTCCAGCCAATTTTATCATCCTCGATTGCGAGATTGATGCCGAGGTTCCTATCATTCTTGTTAGGTCGTTCTTGGCCACCGGAAGAGCTCTTGTTGATTTAGAAAGTGGTGAGCTGAATTTCTAGTAAATAGTGAGGAAGTCACATTCAATATTTGTAAATCAATGAAGAAACGAAATGACATCCATCTGGTATCGGTCATTGACGTGATTGATGAAGCGGTTGTTGGTGTGGTGTGTTTGGATGCTGCTTGAATGCATGTCCTCATCGTGCCACGATGTTAACTAAGGCGCTTCTCTAGAGGGAACCCAAATTTTACTTTTTGTTATATGAATAACGTTTGCTGGATGTGTAGGTTGGAGTTCATATTTTGGAAGAAAGGCGAATGGGCGAGGGGCTGGAACACTCGGCGAGTTGCTGAAATGCCCCCAAGATCGCCCAAATACATCACCCCTTGAAAGGTCAAGATTGAGGATAGGTCTGGAAGATTTGGCGAGCTCACATCTCACTCGGCGAGTCACCGAGTTTGATCGGGTTGGTTTTCTATCAAGTTTGGCGGGGTGAGGTCTACTCGGCGAGTCTCCCAATGGATCAACGACATTAGTGCAACTCGCCAATTGGCGCGTGAATTGAAAGTCATTTCTCCTCTAACCGTTTAAATTCAAATTTCATCCTTTCAAGTTGAACTTTTCTTCTTCCTTACTCATTCATTGAACCTTAGGCTAGTATTCCTAGTATTTTTGCATCATTTTTGTGTGGATTGCATCTGAATTATCGACATGATTTCCTATGCCCTTCCTTTTGCCGCTCTCGTATGATTGTCTACTTTTGAGGTTGGTTTTTCAAACTCTGTTTGATCTTATGAAGCACTGAGATTCTTGTTTGAATTTTATTCCTTGATTGTTTCCTTGTTGTTTCGTATATTGTTAATTTTAAATCAAGCATGCTAAATAAATCTCTTAGGCCAAATTATTTTAGTTTCTCGTATTTGGCATTGAAATTGTTGGTGTTACTTGTTGTGTTTTGTGCGGGTGAAGTCTGAGTAAGATGAATTCGACCAAATGGCTTGAATTTCCCCGATGATGGATTGGGTGACGTCGTTCTTAAGGGCAAAGTTGTTGTTCGGTTGAATTTGAATCAATTGGGGAGGAGTATGAGTACCTCGACATAGAAATTCATCATGGGTAGGTTAGAATTGCTTGTAATTTTGCGTGAATTGATGTGTCTTAGGTTGTGGGTTGTAAATTGAAAAAATGATTGGCCAAGTGATGTGTCAGCCGTTTCGACGAGATTCGTCGAGCTCACCGAGTTGACTCGGCGTATCACAAAATTTCCTCCCCGTCGCCTTTCTACCTGGTTAATGAAAGGGAGCCGTTGTTTATTTCGGCGTTGACCCTTCAGCTCATCGAAGTGATTCAACGAGTCACCAAAAGGCACTGGTATCTTCTCTCTGACATCTATTTTTTGCTGAATTTTTCTGTAACATTCGGCGAGGTCTATCTTATCACCGAGTGAACTGGGAAACTCTCCAAATGATCTTTGGTCTCGTCTTTTTTACCTGAACTTGTTGCTGAGTTTTTTTGTAACATTCGGTGAGTTCCCCTTTTATCGACGAATCGACTTGGCGACTCGCAAAACCAGTTGGCGAGTTTTCATGCACTTTTTGAAAATGCTTTTTCACTAACCCTTTGCAACCACATCTGTTCTCATTTGTGTTGTTTTACAGACATGGCTAGTCCTAAGGTTCCCGTAAGAGGTCCACCACCCAGGAAGAAGGCCGAAGGGTTTTTTTATCATGGCGGAGATTGAAACTCCCCGAACTACTCATCCTAAACCTTCTCCGACGAGTTGTAAGGGTAAAGCAAAGAAGTAGGTGGTTACCAGCTTGAGCTCAGATGATAGTTTGGGGATCACTTCCACCTATCTCACCTTATCTGGGTCTGAGAATGAGGAAGTTGAGGGGTTCAGGACTCCAGTCCATACATCGGCACCAGATGGAGAGTTTCTAAAGCGAAAGCATTTGGATCTGCGTTCTAAAGAAGCTCATGATCCACTGGCACGAATTCCAGCACTTACAGCACAACAGGAAACACAGGCACGACAAGTGCCTCCATTTCTAGCACATTCTCCTTGGTCGATAATCACTTGAAGGCCACCAACTTACCGACAATACTCGAGGAGAAGCCGTTGTCCACAGACGGAGTGGTGGACAGGTATCCTATTATTTGGGAGATGTTGCGGTACCACAAGTTCCAGCAGTTCACAAAACCCTGCAGTTCATATGTGCCTACATTGGCTCGGGAATTCTATTAAGGCTATGCAAAGTTGATCCCGAAAGGGAAAAAGAAGGCAGGGTCGATGGCACTGGTTGACTTTGTAGAGGTGCGGGGGAAGAAGGTCAAGTGCAGCAAGAAGAACATAAATGATGAATTAGACTGCACGGTGAGGAATCGGCATTCTTTGGCCGACAAAATCAAGACCTAGACTCTGCATGACCTGAAGGGATGGCTTGCCCCGTCGCTCTGTGATGCCACATCCCCTTAGATCAAGGCGGGGTTTGTTATTGAAAAGAAGGACCTGAACATTGTAGAACGGTACTAGTTCGGGTTCATTTACACCATGCTGATGCCATCACATAATGAGTCTATCATTCGGTATCTGAAGGCTGCACTTATGGACTGTATAATTGACAGAGATAGGTTGAACCTGGGGTCTATCATTGCTCAGAAGATGGCTATGAGGGCCAAACAAAATTAAACCTCATTGTCGTTTCTGATTCTAATCAGTGCATTGTGTCGCCGAGCGGGTGTCCCTTTTGTGGCAAAGACGGATATCGAGGTTATTCCTTGATCATCTTGTGATATTCATCGGATAGAAGTGGAGTATATGAGAATGAGGTAGAAAATAAGAAGAAAGCTCTGGTAGACACCTCTCCGGTTGTTGATGTAGAATCCATAGAGGTCGGCCCTACTCAGTCCACTCCAACTGTTGAACCGTCAGGTATATCTTCCCCCTCGACCTCTACTTCTCCTGCTCCTGCTCTCACTTCCTGGTCCCCATTGACTCAGGCCATGATCTATAAAATGGGCAACCTTGCCTATTCGGCCGATGTGAGGACTTCTAAGGTTGAGGTCATTGTTTCATCCATGATTGATCGAGTGATAGCTGCGGCACTGGCTCCCATTCGAGAGGAGCTGAGGGAACAACGAAAGTTGATCGTAGCCCACGGTTTAGCATTGGATGCCCTTATTGTTTGGGTTGAGGTATGTAAGATGACAAACCGCGACTCTGTAGATTTGACAGCCTTAAAGTCTGATATTACTGGTTTGCGTCAGGATGTGGATGAGCTGAAATCCACCGACATATCGTGTTGTGGAGTAGTGATATCCCCGAGGTCCCCAGTTTTGAGATGCCTACAGTTCCAGCTGCTTTTGAGATCCCTCCAACTATTGTGACCAGAGACGTTGATGCAGTTGATGAGCATGGGGAGTCTGACACGCCCGAGACGGATGAGGAGGAGTTAATGGCTCGTGAGGATGAAGTGTATGAGAACTTGGAGGATTTGGAGGGTGACATGGTCCTGATGGTGTCACAACCCAGGGGTATCCCTAGATGTAACATGGCGTATAGAACCCCGAAGGACTCCATACAAGCCATAGTTCTCATAACATAAGAAATAGAACAATAAGGGTAAAACAATAGTTCAAGTCCAAAACATTTTTTATAAAGGCAAAACGGAAGTCTAATACACTTGTCTCATCATAGCCATCTAATACAATAGAATGAAATTGGGCCTAGCCCATACATCATGTCCAAAAGAGAAATACATGAAATGGAACTAAACAATAAACTCCATCCTCGAAGCATGAGGACTCACCAAAGCTTGGAATATCTCAAGTCAACTTCTAGCCACAAAACTGATGGCCCTGACTGTCGGACCCTACATTTGGAGAAACGTAGGAAAGAGTATGAGTTAGTACAAAATAATGTACCAAGTATGATAGCCATGCATAGAACATTTAAAACATGCTAAAATGGACATTTCATTTCATGACATGCAATTGACCAAGCTAAAACATGATATAAGAGAATTAGAAAACATAAGTCAAAAAACCATGGTCAATGCAAGCTAATCATCTTTAAACCTTTGAACTCATGTGAGATACTTCTTGAAGTAACCTTAGTTCATTATTAATGTGGGGAATTAGCCTTAACCGACATAGAGACCATGTGAGCTACAACATGATCTCCCGGTGTCTCCTACACTGAAAAGGGTTGTCCTACTTGCCAAGGTAGAACCATGAACTTCTAGCTTAAGTGGATCCACTAGCTAATGTCTCTTGAGACAATCATCCTATGGGGGTACATAGGTAAGGGATAATGAGATTGATTCTAGAAACCCGACCTTTACTAATGTGAGAGCTTCCATCTCAATATCCTCTCGGTGCAAATTATAAATCCAATGGAATAGTCATTTCTTACTTTGACCTTATTACTCATGGAAAGGTACCCTAGGATAACCAATCCAAGCTAGTTCATTAGGATAGCTCTTACTTTTTTATTCAATTAGGTGAGAAAGCTTTCAACCCAAGAATCCTTACTATGTGAGAAAACCTTTCACATCATGTTATATGTGTTTATGAGAATATCCTTTCAACAACACAACAACAACATCATCATTGGTAATTTTCTCTCAAACCACCCTTAAAACATTTGCATAGATTTCATAAGAAAATGCATAAGTCCATAATTTACCTCTTGAGGATCAAAACCGACTTTCAATCATCAATGCTTAGAAAACATGAGTTAGATATGGATTTCATCATAAATTCATGTAAAACTAGTAATACATGCTTAATTTAATAAAACTCTTCCTTGAAGATCAAAATCCCACATAATATGATTCATAACTTGAAAATATATGGATTACATGGGTTCATGGGGAAATCATCATAAAATCATCATATTTCATCAATTCATGCATAAGAGATCATAATTTAATCATTTAAATCAACATTGAAGAGAACCCATGATAATTGAAGAAAACTCTAACTGAATTGGGGAATTCTACCTTAAGAAATAGAGGAATTTAGGAACTCCATGGATGGAAGGAATCCATGAATGAAAACTATCATACCTTGAATCCAAATTCTAGCCTTCAATGGAGGAATTGAGACCTTGACTTGAAACCCTAGGTAGAATCCTTATTCTTCTTCAAGTTTCTAGAGAGAGAAATATTTGGCGAGTTCTTCTTTTATGAATTTGGAAGAATGAAGTGAATGGGATAATTTGGGGGTTGAAAACACTTATATAGGGGTCTTAGTGAAGGGTAAAACGACGTAGTATAGGAACTAATTAATTAGGAAAAGACCTAACTACTCCTGAACTTAACTGCCAGTTGACCACCGATAGACCCCAGTCGACGGACCGTGGTTTGACCTACGGTTCGTCCTGGTGAACTGTGGTTGGTCATCAGAAAGTCTGATTTTGGGCCTCGAACCACGGACCGTGGTCAGGCTGTGGTCCTGAGCCTCTAGACCATCTTAGGAAGGGCCATCCACAGACCACATCTACGGTCCGTGGTCCCATCCATGGGCCGTGGGTGGCCCTCGTGGCTTGGCACCTGCATTTTTCCCAAAGTTGTTTCTTTTCCCTTTTTCGGATATGGGGTGTTATAGATGGTTATAGAGACTTCACTACGCGACACGTCTATGATCGGTTCTAGTGGACTTCAACCCATGGATAAGGTCGATGCACAGTCGTCCAGAGTTGGAGTAGAGTAGGGCAGTGATGCCGAGGTTGAGGCCTCCCAGTGATCCATAGTTCACCTCAGGCCTAGCCTGACGGGGATCTTTACTCTCCCTCCATTTTATTCCATGTTGAAACTTTCAGCTTTTGTTTTTGAATTGAGGACACTGCTTAGTTCTTTTTGGTGGGGTGAAGGTATCTAGCTACCTACCTTTTTGGTTGTATTTTGTTTTTATTTCATTTTTGGGATATTTTGTTATTTTTGTTGTTTTAGTTTGAAACTTCTCCATGTTGCTTTAGTAGTGAATTTTGGCTTTGATTCATTAGTCTTTCTCTTAATTTCTTGAATGTGAATGTGATTGTTGTTCTCTTGTACATTTGGGTGTCGGTTGTGATCAATATCGATGACTTGAATTGTTCTCTTAGTGAACGATATATTTTTGTTAGTCCAACTAGGCAATTTGAGTAGCATAAGTCTTGTGTGAACTCTTAGCATCTCATTGTGACTAATCGAATGTCGAAGTGAGTCTTGCAATGACCGTTGCATGCGAGCTTAACTTGTAGAGTAATGATCGATGATTATGTTGAATGTCATGTGTGGTGAGGTTTACTTGAAATGTGTGCATGATGATACCTAGAACTTGCCTTGTTGGTCCAATTTAGTAGCATTGGTGAATGAAGGAAATGATCTTAGGCATGAATTCTTGAAAGTGAACCTAATTGCTATACTTTTGTGTGACCACCTTGTGAGTGTGTGAACCTAGATTGGCACCATTTGATCTTAACATTTTCTTTGGATGAAACATGAACACAAATGTTTAAATCGGTTGTTGAAATTGCTTTGTCTTTCCTATCAATAACCTTCGTGAAGCATTGGTTTATTTGAATAGTCAACTTAGGCCAAAATCCTAAGTTGGGGTGTGGTCAGAATGAGGAAATAAACCGAGCAAGAAGTTTGTGAAATTCTTCCTTGGGGACATGTGGTGAAGAAAAAGATGGAACCCCTCCATATAAAAAAAATGGGAAGAGAAAAGATAAAAGAAAAGAAATGATAAATTTGTATCTGTTGTGCATTGTTGTGGAAATAAAAGGGGTTTATGATGAGCTATACCAAACATTTTGTGTGGTATGAATAGGCCAAGGATGAGTTGTGAATTTGAAAAGAATGAAAGAAAAGTAAAAGAAGTGAAACTTGAGCCATGCTTAATTGAAGGTAGAGTCACTAAGCCGAAATGATCACACCCTTACCCTCAGCCCAATTACAAGCCTTGAAAGACCTTTTTGATCTTGCATAAGCCAAGTGATATGTTGGTTGAAAAATACGGGCAAGAATATGGGTAAAATCATTCATGTTTTTCTCATTGGGAGTGTGAGAGTTGATTTCGATTCCTTAATTGTAACCCTTGATTGGCTTTGTGAGAGCATGGAATCACTCTTGATGTGAAGGCATTCTAATACTTTTGTTGGGCATGAATTTGCATTTAAAGTCAGTATTTGTGAGCATGAACTCTAATTGATGATGGTGAGTCACAGTTGAAACTTTGAGTACACGTTTGAATATTGCATGTTTGGATTAAACCTTGTGTGCACTTTCATGTTGAGTCTCAAGGAGCACTACTTGTAGACATCCCTGTTGCCCTGATTGATCTTGTTTTTTTATTTGAGGGCAAGCAAAAGTTTAAATTGGGGGTGTTGATGAGTCGGGAATTTCGACTCATTTAGAGTTTTTATTGGATGAATTAGTGTCCTCAATGCCTATTTTGTGTTCATAACTGATGTTAATTTGTTTATGTGCAGCAATGAAGGCTTAATAAAAAGGCAAGGATATTATGATGTGAAAAGAAGAAAAAAAGTAGGAAAAGCTGAAGAAAAGGAAAGCTGGAGCACGGAAAAGCCACTCAGTGACTCACGGAGTGAGCCTCCAGCTCGCCAAACTTTCCTACGAAGTAGCCAATGAACTAAGACAACTTGGCGAGTGAAAAGACACATCAGCGATGCGACGAATGGAATGGTGATTGCGACCCAGCTCGCCAAATCTTCCACAACAATTGGATGCAGAAGTCAAGCCAAAAGGCGAGAAGAGGTGCCTATTGACGGATCGGTGATCCCGACTAACTTCGCCGAGTGATTCCGCGTACTG
Organism: Solanum etuberosum; assembly: GCA_029582245.1. Classification (NCBI taxonomy): domain Eukaryota; kingdom Viridiplantae; phylum Streptophyta; class Magnoliopsida; order Solanales; family Solanaceae; genus Solanum; species Solanum etuberosum. The sequence continues at coordinate 10,330 of JAJONR010006355.1, forward strand.
AAACTTTGGGATGTTTTTTGAAACGTATAAATTGATTTTTGAAAATAGAAAAAAAGCAGAGTTACACAGTTTGGAGAGTTTTTCACATACTTTGACATTATTGAATACTATTGGACAGGTTTTTGAGCTTAGATTGTTGAGGATTTGAGAATCTAGTCGTAATTTTGGTGTTAAGCTTTGGAGATTTTGTCAATTCGATGGAACATCATTTTGGTAACGATTTTTTGTTTTTTGCTATGTTAGGCTAAACCCCATTTCCTTAGGGGTGTGATTATGCAATTGAATACATAAATTAGCTTATGGGTATTGTTAATTGCTATATTTAATGTTGATTTTAAATGGGTTCAATCATTTATTCATATTTTAATCTATGAACTGAAGTTGCAAATTTAGTTCTAGTATTAGCTCTCGATGTTTGCTTGTGAAAGATGCATAGAGGAGAATAAATGATTGATAATTGTATTGGCTTATGTCTTTACAACACAGCTTGATAAAGTGGATTAAGTTAAGGAATTGGGTTGTTTTGTATTGCGAAGCTTGTTGAGGTTCGAAAGAACTCACTCGAAGCATGATAGCTGATTGAAAGATAGCTATTATATTCAAAACCCATCCTACCCATTGTGATTCAATAACTTAAAGCAATTGATAATTATCCATTAAGAGAAATTAGTGTTCAATTACTCACACATTCCTAAGGTCCTCTCTCTAACTGTTCAAATCCCGTGCTAATTACCTTTGTTAACAATTGGTTATTAAATCCCCCCCTTGATATTGATAATTAAAACCTATCGATTTAAATTATGTCGTGTGTTTTTTACTTCCATTCTACAAGAAATTAGAACACTCCAATACTTTGTACTTGAATTATTTACCGTATCACTCCTTGTGGGATCGACCCCAACACATCGTTGGATTTATACTTGTTAGCGACCGCCTACACTTTGAATTACAAAAGGTGTAGTTGAGTGTTATCAATGGCTATAATACTTGGTACATTTCGTGTACGAACACATACTTTTGCCTATATTATTTCACTAATGTAGGGTCCGATGCTCCTATTCCGCATACTCATGGCTAGTGATCTCACATAAATATTGAATATTTGTGAGTTTTCATGTTTCGAGGATCGAGACTCTTTTATTGCTTTCATGTCTTTTCCCTTCGGATGTTGTATGTGATGTATGGGTTACGTCCCAATCACTCCTTTGATGTAATAGATGGGTTTTAGACTCATGTTGGACTTCCGCTTTCTTGTGTCAAAGTCTTTTATAATTCTACTTTTCAACTCTTTACTTCTATTATCTTGTATGATGTATGTTATGTGGCTTCTATAGGGCCTCTCGGGGTATTATACACCATGTCACATCTAGCATGTACGTTGGGTCATGACAGTATTGAACGGTGGGTTTTTTGAACATTGGGAGAATTGGGTTCTATTGACTGGATTAGGCTGGGTTTTCGTATAGTGGGTTGTTGGGTCGGTTGATTTGAGATTAAAGTATGATGGGAACGGTTATGGGATGGGTCAGTTGGGTTTGGCCCAAAAATGGTTGGAAAAAATGAATTGAAGGGATGAAAGGAAATGGTCAAGGTTTGAAATAGAAAGGCTAGGTTTCAAATTAAATCATGACCATTTGAGTTTGATAATAGCCAATTGAAATTTAGGAATTAACCAAATTGAACTTAATTAACAATTTTGGTTTAAAACATGAATAAGAAGAATGGTTATTAACTAATTAACGAGCTTCTAATCTTAATGAAATAAAACAATTACATTAATTATAAATTAATTAACTCAAAAATATAAGATATTGACTAATTAAACTAATTAACAAAGTGCTTAATTTAAATAAAATATTTTTGAGATGATTTTTGAATATTTATAAAATATACTTAATTATATAAATTATACATATATTATTCAAAAATCATAAAAATAACATAATTAAATAAATTTGAAAAGTATTTTGAACTTTATAAAGTCAATCATTTCAAATCGTTTGGAATTTAAGAATCTTGAAAATTAATTGATATATTGGAGGGCCAAAAATGGGTGTCAACAACTCTCCCTCGTTTGACTTGGATTGATGAAAGAAACTCGATGCAGATGAAATTGACGAATCCAATTCTGACCGACCACATTTTATCCTTTGGAAATAGGAATTTTGGTACGGACTTTAGGGATTATGGCCGAACCCTTGAATTGGGTTTCCTACATATCTCAGGCTATATGAGAATACAAGCCACTTTTAGTTTGATACATTTGATTTGATGGACAATTCTTAAAGAATTCAAAAGCTACCCCAATATCGAATTATGTAGAAATTTGAATTCTCGGGAATAAGATTTGAGAGAGAATGTCAGAGTACAAGTGAGTTTTCAATATTGATCCCACCTACATATCCCTTAACACGGGGAATTAGACTATTTGTAATTCGACTCGATCAGTTGAGAAGAAAATCTAATATGCTAAGATGACCTTCAGTTCTGCAAGAGTGAAAAACAAGTCGAGTATAAAAAAATAGGCTTGCAACCGCTTTGCCATGAATGCGGTGCGCTTCACACCCATAATTAAGAAATTACACAAACATAATTTCCAAAGTTTTTTGTGCATTGTCACTCAGATTGAGAGGTTGCTTCCGGTGAAAATCAAAATTTCTGGATGCGAAACTGAAACTGATAAACCTAAAGAAATACACATATGCCTTCTGATAGGGTGTGGTTTGATTGTGGTGGAAGTCACCCTTCAGCTCGCGTCCTAAGAGTTTGGCATCCCTCTTCGGACTATATGTCAGTTCACTACTAAGAAAAAGTTTCACGTTGTGCTGCATCCTTTTTTATGTCATCCGCACCTATGGTTCGTTTGAGAATTCATCATCTCGGATGCTCTCGATAAAGACTGAAATAAAACTCATTAGTATAAAATGTAATTCACATGTAGAGATAGTGTATTTTACCATGTCGGCACTTGGATGCTCCCTTTAAATACTTGACGTCAGCTCCTCTCAGTATGACGTAGAGAAAATAAAGCTTATATCTCATATTTGCAGTATAATTCTTCAATGTACTCTTCTTTTGATTTTGAGGTAATAAAAAATAGAGTTGTGTAATATGTTGATGGCTCTCTTGGTGAGGATATCATGGTGATGACGTTCCTGCAATGAAGATAATAATGATAACGATTTTCAATTGAATGAAGTTGATGCCTCACTGGGAAATGAGATTAATATGATGCCTCACTGGGAAATTAGATAAAGATGATGTCTTACTGGCAATGAAGATGATGATGGCTTTCTTGTAGTGAATGAAGATAATGCCTCATTGGGCGATGCTAATGTTAACGAATTTCTTGCAGTGGATTAAAGTTGATTCCTTACTAGGCTGTGATAATGCTAACGACTTTCTTGCAGTGGATTGAAGTCGATTCCTCACTAGGCAATGAGATGAATATGATGCCTTTGCGGTAATGAAACAGTGATGATGCCTCACCGGGCAATGAATATGATATGGCATGAATGACCCACTGGGTAAGAATATTATCTCGCTCGATAATACGACATGAATGACCCTCTAGGTAGTGGTATTATCTCATTCGACAATACAATATAGATGACCCTCTGGGTGAAGATATTACCACGCTCGATAGTATAGTATGAATATCCTCCAAATATTTCTAGATGTTGGAAAATTACAATGTTGCTTTTCCTTGAGGTTTCCATTTGTTCTATCTTCAAATACTTGTATGTTCATTATGGATCTTCCCTTGCTGAGAATTTGAGCAAAATACTGTTACTCACATCCCAAATTGTCTCCTTGGCATCGATAGAGTTAAAAAATTTCCTACATGCACAGAAAGATTGTTAGTTTTAAGTGAACTGATATGCGTTGATCTCCTCTATTGTTTGCTCCTTATCTTGCTATCTTCGGTTGATTGCTCTGATCTCCCGTTTCTTGATAGATGAGACAAACCATTTTATGCAAAATATTTGAAACATAGATAGAAAAAGTTTTTAAGGAAAATAGGTTTTCAAAAATCAATATCTAAAAAAAGACCGATGCCAAGTGTCATGTCACATCAAGCTTTAATGAACGTCCTTGGTTTGATGCTCCGAGGTCTATCTAGTAACTTATTAGAAAGATTTTGGAGATTCTTGAAGCTTGTCCGATCTGACTCTTGACATGTTGAAGATTGTTGACGCTTACTTTGCTCGCATAATGAAGTTCAGGATCATTTGAAGTTACTTTTGAACTCTTGATCATGCTAAAGGTATTCAAAGTTGTCTTAATATTTCTAATGAAGCCTGATGAAATTTTTGAGGTCATCCTCAAAAACTTTTGTCCCTGTTAAATGTTTTGATATATTTCGAATTATTGATATATGACTTATAGAATATTGAGAGCCTCTCAAAAATTTTACCCCAGTTACAATTCTTAATGTATTTTCAGTCTTGACTTGTTGGAGAAATTATCTTCCTCTTTAGAATTTTTTAGTCCCTCTCAAAAATTATTTTCTTGTTTCCATTATTAAGAGAAATGGAAATCTCAAGGGCATATGACAGAGCCGTTGTGGCGCCTACGTATCCTGTTGAGGTAGGAATCAGGTCAAACGTAGTTCCCCCCTCGAGGATTAAAAAAAATAAGAAATTGATAAGGAAATGACCGAGGCCGACACAGTCCACCTACGTATCTCATTCTTGAGAATCGAGGTTGAACGTAGTTTAAGTACAAGAAAAAACATTAAAAGGGATAAAGGGATGACCGAGAGCCGCCTACATATTTTATTTTTGAGAATTCAAGTCGAACGTAGTTCATTACAAAGGGGAAATATTCAAAACATAAAATATTACAAGCAAATAAAGCAATTACACGGAAATGACAGACATATAGACGGAGCGTTCACAAATAATATCTCTTGACAGAATCTGAATTGATCTGTCTTGGCCACTCTGTGCCATCCATCTGTGATGGATCAGGGCGCCTCTAGATAACACTTTTCGAACTATGTATGGTCCTTGACAAAATGGTGAAAATTTCCCTTTGTACTCATTCTGATGCGGAAGAATGTGTTTGAGAACCAACTAACCAATTTTAAATATTCTTACTCGTACCGTTTTTTTGAAAGCATGAATCATTCTATGTTGATACAGTTGACCATGACAAATGACAGCCATTCTCTTTTCATCAATCAATGCCAAATGATCAATCTGCTCGCAAACCCAATCAACATTACTCAATTCAGCTTCTTGAATGATCCTTAATGATGTTATTTCAACTTCACCGGGTATAAGTGCCTTTGTTCCATACACTAACAAGTATGAAGTTGCTCCAATTTATGTCCTGGCAGTCGTTCCGTAACCCAACAAATCATACGGTAACATCTCATGCCAACCTCGGTGATTGTCAATCAATTTTCTCAAAATCTTCTTGATGTTCTTGTTGGCGCCTTCTACAGCTCCATTCATTTGAGGATGATAAGCGGTTCAATTCTGATGAGTAATGTTGAACTGCTCACATATCTCTTGCATCAAATGATTGTTGAGATCCACTCCATTGTCAGTAATAATGGATCCCGGTATCCCAAACCTACATATCAAATTGTTACGAACAAAATCAGCCACTACTTTCTTGGTCACCGATTTATACGAGGTTGCCTCCACCCACTTGGTAAAGTAGTCAAGCACAACCAAAATAATTCTGTGTTTGTTAGAGCTGGCTGGCTCTATTGGACCAATGACATCTATGCCCTAATCTACAAATGAGCAAGGTGAACTCATAGCATTAAGTTCGTGAGGAGGTACTCGAATAAAATCGCCATGCACTTGACATTTATGACACCTTTGCACAAACTTACAACAATCATGTTCCATAGCCATCCAAATATAACCGGCTCGGAGGATCTTCTTCGCCAAGGTGAGCCCATTCATATGAGTACCACAATCTCCAACATATATCTATTTAAGAAGCTTCGTAGCTTCTGGAGAATCTACACATATGAGAAGACCTAAATCTGGAGTCCTCCTATAAAGGATTTCCCCACTAGGAAAGAAATTGTTAGCCAAACGACCTATCGCCTTCTTTTGATTGAACGTTGCATTCTCAGGTTAAGTTCTGATTTCCAAATACTTCTTTATGTCAAAATACCAAGGCAACCCACCCGGTTCCTCATCAACATGCGAATAATGAACATGTTGTTCTTTCACATCTATATCCAAAAAATCAATATAACTTATACATGGATGTTTGATCATTGAGGCAATGGTGACAAGAGCATCGGCCAATTCTTTATGTATCCTGGGATTGTGCCTAAATTCAATCTTGTGGAATCTTTTGTACAACTTCTGTATGAACTGCAAATATGGTGTGATCTTTGGGTTCTTTACAGCCCATTCTCCTAAAACTTGATGAATCAGTAAATCTGAATATCCAATTACTAGCAACTCCTAGATGTTCATATCGATTGCCCTCTTCAAACCAAGGATGCAAGCTTCATATTCGGCCATGTCGTTTGTGCAATTGAATCAGTGTTTAGCCGCCATAGGATAGTGTTGACAAGATTCTGATACAAAGACCGCTCCAATACCGTTTCCATGGTGATTCTCATCTCCGTCAAAGAATACCCTCCAACTAGGGTATGCTTAAGAAATGTCTTCTCCCACAAATGCCACTTCATTGTCAGGAAAGTAAGTTTTGAGCGGTTCATATTCTTCATCAACTGGATTTTCTGTGAGGTGATCTGCTAAAGCTTGTGCTTTTTTCGCCTTTTGAGTCACATACATGATATCAAACTCGCTCAGTAGCATATGCCATTTGTTCAACTTTCTGGTCGGCATTGCCTTCTGAAAAATATACTTCAACGGGTCCATCCTAGGAATGAGGTATGTAGTATACGAAGACAAATAATGTCTCATTTTTTGAGCAATCTAGGTCAAAGCACAACATATCCTCTCCAAAAAAAAGTGTAACGGCCTCATATGGAGTGAACTTCATACTCAAATAGTATATCGCTCACTCTCTCTCTTCCCAGTTTCATCATGTTGACCAAGCACGCATCCAAATATGATGTCTGAGACAGACATATACAGTAAAAATGGACTCTCTTCTCGTGGAGGATCCAATACTGGTGATTGGACAAGTAACTCTTGATGGCATCAAAAGTAGTTTGAGACTCTTTGGTCCGTTTGGTCAGTGCGTGTTTTTCAACAACTTAAAGATGGGCTCACAAATATCTGTGGATTGAGCTATGAACTGACTGATGTAGTTCAATCTTCCAAAGAAACTTATCACCTTTTTTTTGGTCTTCGGAGGAGGTAAATCTTGAATCGCTTTGTTCTTCTAAGGATCCAGCTCAATTTCTCTTCTTCTAACTATACATCCCAACAATTTGCCCGCTGGCACTTCGAAAGCACATTCGGCGAGATTTAGTTTCAAATTGAACCGGCGTAGGTGATCAAAGAACTTCCTCAAATGGGTCAAGTGATCCAAACTCTCGTGGGACTTGATGGTGATGTCATCCACATATACCTCAATCTCTTTGTGAATTATCATGGCAGATGGTTGTCATAACCCTCATTTAAGTAGCACCGGCATTCTTAAGGCCAAAGGGCATCACTCGGTAATGATACACGCCCCACGGTGTGATGAAAGCTTTCATTTCCAGATCTTCTTCATCCATTAGAATCTAGTGATAACCCACAAAACAATCCACAAATGACTGCATTTCATGCTTGGCATAATTACCAATATGAATATGAATATTCAGTATCAAAAAATTATCCTTCGGGCTACCTTTGTTGAGATCTCTATAATCAATACAAATTCTGATCTTTCCGCCTTTCTTAGCAACCAGAACAATGCTTGCTAGCCAAGCCAGATATTGCATCACTTCCACAACTTTGGACTCAATTTTCTTGGGGATCTCTTCTTTGATCTTTAAACTCAACTCTGGTTTGAACTTTTGAGTTTTCTGTTTCACTGGACTAAAATTTGGATTGATCGGCAATTTATTGAGAAACGATTTTTGTACTAAGTCCTGGCATATCATTATACGACCAAGAAAATATGTAAATGTATTCTTTGAGCATATGGACTAGATATCTTCTTTGAGCTTCAGCCAAGTGAACGTTGATTCTTACTTCTTTGATACATTCTTCCTCTCCAAGATTCACAGTCTAAGTTTCTTCCAGATTTGGCTTATGCGGGTTCTCAAACTATCAAAACTCCTCAGCAATAGTCCTCACACTCGTCATCATCTACCTCATTTTGTTCATACAGCTTGTGACATGACATGATGTTGGTAGATTTTAAATTACTATTACTGAAATCATAAACAAACATAGTTAGATAAGTAAAATATAAATAGATAAGTAAATAAGAAAATTTACATTACCAGAGGCTTTCATTTAAATAAAAAAAAAGGAGTACAAACTTTGGCCATGACCAAGGGTCAATTTGCCTTTTTCAAACATCATGAGGGAATTTCAAACTTGATTAAGTAAACACTGCATAAAGGGTGGGTCTCCAGCCTTTTCCGGACTACTACCGATTTTAAAGCAAATAGAAAAATATGTTTTTCTACTAAGAAAGGCGGGGAATCAGGAGTGGTGTAGAGGTCCAATTAGGCACTTGTTCCTCCGGTTCAGCATCACGAATGCCTGATATCTTGGTCACCTCATCGAGGATGGCATCAACTTCTTCAAAATGATCCCAAGATTCCTTCCCTGAGACTGTAATCATCATATACTCCCGCATAGGAAATGACTAATATAAGTGAGGAATTGGTTTGGCAAATTCCCAATCAACATTCTTGTTCATTATCTCCGCATCATCATCTTCCTCTGGGACATATCCCAAGCCAAACTTCAACATGCTGGCAGGAATCTGAATAGGCTCGATGATTACTTGAAAGTACTTTCCCAATCTGAAACCTGGTTCAAAGCCACTTCTGAGCATAATGGTTGCTATCATCTTGTAGACAAAAGGCATAAGAGGTTGCGGAGCCAAGTCATCACCAGTGGCATTCACTATCTCTACCATATAAAATTCAAAACCTCTGAAGACCTCATCGACAATCGGTGCATAACCATTTAATAACTTCCTTCGCCATAAATGACCAATTCTTTATCATTCCATATGAACTTCATCAATTGATAGAGGATATAAGGCACAACCTCGGCCATATGGATCAATGGTCTCCCCAATAGCAAGCTGTAGTTGGTGTTGATATCAATCACTTGAAATTCAACACTGAACTCTGCAGGGGCCACTTGAATCCCTAAATTCACTGCTCCCACAGTGTCTGTTTGTCCTCCATCAAAATCCCTTACGTTGACTTGGTTCTGGTGAACCTTTCCTAAGTCAAAACTTAACTACTTGAGGGTCAATAGTGGGAAAATGTTAAAACCAGATCCGTCATCAACCAAGACATGATTTATAATCTTTTCTCGACACTTGATAGTGACATTCAGAGCTTTCTTGTGCATTGCACCTTCAAAAGGTTAACTCTTTGTCACAAAAGCTAATGTGGTACCCCCAATGACTTGGCTCACCATAGCCACCAGATTATCACTATTTCTACACACGGAAACATAAGTGTCGTCCAAATCCTTCGTCAGAGCTTGTCTATGATGTTCTAAACTCATCAGCAAAGCCCACATAGAGATCTGAGCTGGTGTCTTTTCCAAATGCTTCACAATGGAATAGTCCTTTGGCTGCATCTTCCGCCTCAACCTCGTTGATCGGCCTTTTCTGTTGGTCCTTCTTGTGCCATCCCAGGGCTAATTCTCTTGTAGTATAAAATCTACCAGATCTGTGTATGCCTTGAGTGAAAGTAGTTTCAATCATGAACCTCTCTTGTGTAGGAATTTCCCTCGGCACCAAAGCAATAACTTCTTGGGGTATCCGAATCACAATTTTTTGCTTCTCCTTTATGCACAATGAGGCCACAACTTTCTCGAGGCAATCAGGATTGGCCGGAACTATTTCCTTGGTTTCACACCAATCTTCTTATGTATCTATCATGTTGATAGTGACACCTCCATGGTTCGGCAAAGGATTGCTATTGACATTGGGTGCAACATTCTGGAGAGTGACGACTTTCTGCTCAATTAAATCCTGGATCTTGTGTTTCATATTAATACAGTCCTCAGTATTTTGCCTAATATTGTTGGAATGATACACACATGTTCGATCAGCTCTAAAAACTCTAGAGCTTGTGTTAACTGGTTTAGACTCAATCGAATGAATTATGCATGCCGCAGTTAATCATTCGAATAATTTTGTCCGGCTTTCCACAAGAGGAGTAAAATTTCAAAGTGCGGACGGGGAGGATCATAATTGCTTTATTGAGGGGGAGGTACTTGGTGATAGCTTTGAGTGTTTTGGCGGGGAGGTGCTGGTGCTTGAAACCTTTGGTATGATTAGGCTTGGTAGTTTTGTTGTGGAGCTTGGTAGTTTGGTGGGGTATTTTGGTAATATGGAGGTGGGGTTTGATCTACCGGGGGAGGGGGAGCTTGGTAATTCGGTTGAATGTTTAAGCAGTTGAGGGATGGAGCTTGATAGGTTGGGGGAAATTTACTGTGGTGGTGGAGTTTGATATACGGTGGGAGGAGCTTGGTAGCTTGGAGGGGGAGTTTGGAAACTGGGAGGGGTACTTTAGTAGCGGGGAGGCATAGTTTGGGGACTAGATTCAGCATAACAGATGAGATATGAATTTTGTGGAGTTTGAGGATGGCCTCTGTAAGGGGAATATTTTCTGGCATGTTTCCTCCCTCCAGACGTATAGGAAACAGAGGACACTTATTCTCTCTTCTTCTTTAATAATCCAAAAGATTTGGCCAAGGCGGCAACACGTGCGATCTTCCCGATCCTCATCCCATTCTCGATAGTTTCGCCTACCTTGCCTATTGATAACGCTCAACTACACTTCATCCGATTCTAAGTGTAGGCGGTCGCTAACAAGTATAAACCAAACTAGGAATTGGGGTCGATCCCATAGGGAGTGACACGGTAAAAAATTTCAATTACGAAGTAAAATGGCATTCTACTCGTTTGTAGATGTAGGAATTTTTGAATTAATAAAATAAATGACAAGGGGTTGACAATTAATGTCAAATGGGGGGATTTGAGTGAACAGTTAACAACTACGAACAACCGAGAGAAAACAAGTAGAGGGTAGTTCTTGGGAGTGTGATCAATTGAATGCCAATTTCACAAAATGGGTGATTATTATTTACTAAAAGTCGTTGAATCTTAGTGGGTAGGCTAGGCTTTAGATACAATAGTCATTTCTCAATCAACTATCACGAATCAAGCGAGTTCTCTCAAACCTCAACAAGCATAACACATATAAACAACCCAATACCTCAATCAATCTACTTTTTCAAGCCAGATTAGTAGCATTGAATTTAGACCCGCTTTCTCAAGCTAAATCTACAATAACCCAATCACTGCAATCATCAATTAATAGTTTTAACTCTAATATTTCTTTCTCAAGCGAGCTTAGAATGTCAAACTAGAATTGCATTTGCAACTACAATTCATCAATTAAAACTCAACTATTAATTGAACCCACTTCAAATCAACAACAAAATCATTAAATACTAACACCCATAAGCTAATTGAAACATTCAATTACATAATCACACCCCCAAGAATGGGGGTTTTAGCCAAACATCATAAAGAGCAAGAAATTGTTACCCACTATGTTTTCCATCAGATTGAGAAAACAATCCACAAGTCTTCAAATGCTTCAATTAAAGATCAAAATCAAAACCAACCCTAATCTCTACTGAAAAAGTGTAAAAACATTGTTTAGAATGTTAAGGATCAAAAACCCAGAACTGGACAATGTGGGAACTCCTTTTCTCCTTTTAAAATTTGCATTTATACATTCCCAAAATTTCAGCTTCGGAGTCATTCGGTGAAATAAGTCGGGGTTCACCGACCTGGTCGGCGACGCGCCGAATGCTCCCTTCCATCGCCTTCTCGTCTTGGACTTTCACCACTTCTCTTCTGTAACTTTAGGCGATCAAAATTGCCATCGCCGATCCAGTCGACGCTTCGCCGAATCACCAATCTTCTTGCCGAGTGGGTCTTATCCATGGAGTGCCATGCTGGAACTTTTGGCGAGTTGAAAGTCCACTCGGTGACTCGCCGAGTAGCTTTGGCGAGTACCAGCCTTGCTTTTCTTCAACTTCTTCAGCTTTTTCGCTCTTTTTTGCCCGATAATGTCCTTGCCTTGCTCTTTTGTCTTCCCTGCTGTAAATTAGCATATTAACATCAGTTTAGAGCATAAAATAGGCATTGAGGACACTAAAACTTTGAATATCAAGCCCTAAATGAGTCAAAATCTCCGACTCATCAACACCCTCAACTTAAACTTTTGCTTGTCCTCAAGTAAAACACAAGATCAATCAGTTCAACAGAGATGTCTACAAATAGTGCTACTCAAGACTCAACATGCATGCACACGAGGTTCAATCTACCCGTGCAATGTTCAATTGTGCACTACAAGTTTCAAATTGTGACTAGCCATCATCAAATAGAACTCAAGCTCACAATGCTTGCTTCAAATGCAAATTCAAGCTCAACAAAAGTATTTGAATGCCCTCATATCAAGAGTGATTCCATGCCCTCACAAAGCTCATCAAAATTTAAGAATTAAGGAATCAAAATCAGCACTCACACTCTCAAAGATAAATACATGCATGATTCTACCCATATACTTGCCTGTATTTTCCAATCAACATGACATCAAGCTCAATCAAGATCACTAAGATCTTTCAAGGCTTGTAATGGGGCTGAGGGTAAATGTATGATCATTTTGGCTTAATGACTTCTACCTTCATGAAGCATGACTTGCATTTCACTTTTTCTCCTTTTCTTTAACTCTTTTTTATTTTCACAATCCACCCTAAGTTCTTTTAAGCATGATTCATCGGACACCCCTTTTTCTTTTATCCATTGCACAAGATTCATTGCAACATTCTTTTTCAATCTTTTGTTTTATATATAGAGGGGTTCCATCTTTTTCAACACAATCCATCAAGGGTAGATTTTTCACAAACTTCTTGACTTTCCTCATTTCTCACCACACCCCCAACTTAGGCTTTTGGCCTAAGTTGGCTATTCAAACGGACCAATGCTTCATGAAGGTTTTAGGTGACGGGGAAAGAAGTCAACTGCATTCATGTGTCATTCAAAGAAAAGGTTAGGCTCAAATGATGTCAAGCTAGGTTCACACTCTCACAAGGTGGTCACAAAGAGGTATAATAGCAATTTGGTTCACTCTCCAAAACAGGTGCCTAAGATCATTTCTATCATTCGCCTATATTAGTCGATTGGACAAACGGGGCAAGTTCTAGGTATTACCAAGCACATATTTCAAGACAATCTCACCAAACACGACATTCAACACAATCACCAATCAAGATTCTACAAATTTAGCTCACGTGCGGTGATCATCACAAGATTCATTTCAACAATCGGCCAGTCACAATGAGATGCTAAGAGTTCACACATTACTTATGCAACTCAAATTTACCTCATTGGAATTGTACAGATATATCTTTCAATCAAGTGCATTATTCAAGTCATCGGTATTAATTACAACCGATACTCAAATATATAAAAGAACAACCACATTCACAAACATCAAGAGGTAAGATTTTAATTCGGATCAAAAACCAACATTCACATGAAAAGTCAAAACCCAACAGTCACAATAAGAGAATAAGCATTCAGAACAAGCTATCAAAACCAATATTCACAAAAGAGGCAAAAAGAGAATAAGCATTCAGAACAAGCTATCAAAACCAATATTCACAAAAAAGGCAGGTATGAAAATACATATGGAGGGGTTTCATATTTTTCAACACAATCCATCAAGGGTAGATTTTTCACAAATTTTTTGACTTTCCTCATTTTTCACAACACCCCCAACATAGGTTTTTGACCCAAGTTGGCTATTCAAATGGATCAATGCTTCATGAAGGTTTTAGGTGTTAGGGAAAGAGGTCAAATGCATTCATGTGTCATCCAAAGAAAAGGTTAGGCTCAAATGGTGCCAAGCTAGGTTCACACTCTCACAAGGTGGTCACAAAGAGGTATAATAGCAATTTGGTTCACTCTCCAAAACTTGTGCCTAAGATAATCTCTTCATTCGCCTATTTGGCTTGCCTTTTCACCAACTACTCTGTAACTTTTGGCGGGCTAAATTGGCATTGCCGACCATTTCGGCGAGTCACCGAAATACCCATCCAATCGCCAAGTTGGTCTTGCCTATGGGCTGGCCTGCTGGAACTTTAGGCGAGCTGAAGATCCACTCGGTGACTCGCCGAGTGGCTTCGACGAGTACCAGCCTTGCTTTTCTCCAACTTCTTCAACTTTTTCACTCTTTTTTGCCGGTAATGTCCTTGCCTTGATCTTTTGCCTTCCTTGCTGCAAATTAGCATTTTAACATCAGTTTAGAGCATAAGATAGGCATTGAGGACACTATAACTTTGAATATTACGCCCTAAATGAGTCGAAATCCCTGACTCATCATATGTTTCCTTACCTCAGGCTCAACCTCATCCTCCGTCTCAATCTCAACCTCCTCCTTAATAATTGGGTCTAGGGGTGGGGGTGGGGTCACTTCCCTTGATGCCTCCACATTCTGAGCTCCACCTCTGGCAGGTGTTGCCCTTCCTATGCCCTTGTCATTCCCTCTTGTTGTAGGCTTAGTCATTGGCTCTACTTTTGGAGCCACTCCTTATGTCTTTGCGTTTAGTATTAACCATCTACGGACAAAAGAGTGAAAGAGATTAGATACCAATTGGATTGCCCGATACCAATTGGAATCAAGTAATAGCACGAAGGAAGGAATAAAGAGAATTTATGAAAGTCTTGTAGCCTCATGCACAAAAGTATGGACATCTATATATTGTTCCGTAGGACTCTACTAGACCCATTTTGATATGACGAGATCAATGAACCTAGGGCTCTGATACCAAGTTTATTATAACCCAAACCATTGTGAGTGGCATCCTTACTAAACCAACCTGGTGGGAGAACCAAAGACTAACCCCATTGAATCCAACAATATCAAAATAACACACGTTCATTATATAAGGGAAATAGTCTAGAGGGATGGAGAGTTGAGTCCCTATAAACTCAACCCAATGGCCAGAACATAACATCTACCTGCGGAAATAATGCCTATAACCTGAAAGTCGCCATACCCAAATTCTAGAAATAATCAAACTGGGGATACAACCCAAAAAACTTAATATAAAATAAGTCTATACTCTGTGTCCGAACAAATGGACAAGAAACTCTGAAAGAATCCATGAAAGCCTAAAAGACGAAGCTCACCCTTGGACTTGAAATTAGGTATCTCTCAGTTGAGGTCTCGGATCAGCCGCTAGAAGATTCGTTGTACTCAACAAGAAAGGAACAAGTACAGTATCAGTACACAAACCACAATGTACTGATAGGATCACGCGGTCAGTACAATTCATACATATAAGTAATTCACCATCAGATAGTAACATAGAACAATACACAATATAGTTATTTGGCACCTATTGTTGGTGGGAGGTGGCAGGTATCTCATGGAATTAGTCGAGGTGCACG
Source organism: Solanum etuberosum (assembly GCA_029582245.1). NCBI lineage: Eukaryota > Viridiplantae > Streptophyta > Magnoliopsida > Solanales > Solanaceae > Solanum > Solanum etuberosum. Next base: position 25,942 of record JAJONR010006355.1, read on the forward strand.
AAAGCTGGACCGGACACCATGGTTATAAAAAAATGTCTTGAACCTTGACACTTGAATCTAGTAGGGGTGACATAAATATTAGAAAATAAAAAAATCGAACCGAACCAAACTAATTTGGTTCTCCGGTTTGATTTTGGTGTTTTTGTTTTTCAAATGTTTGATTCTTTGGTTCAGTGTAAGGGTCTCGGAACTTCGATGCACCAAAGAATATTTTTTTATTAATTTTTTTAAAAAAATAAAAATAAAAATAATATAAAAATAAAGGGTTCGAAATATATCCAAACTTTGATCAAAATTGTTATAACAATCCCAAAATTTGGGCAGGACCTATTACCCTCCTGCACTATTTAATAGTGCATTTTAAAGATATATATGTGCCCACGTGGACATCATAAATATTGCATCATTATAAATAGTAACTTGTCCATATGAGCACTTATATATCCTTAAAATACACTATTAAATAGTGCAAGAGGTAATAGGTCATGCCCAAAATTTGAGATTGTTACAACGATTTCGATCAAAGTTCAGATATATTTCAGACCTTTTAATCAATATAAAAAATAGTATATATATATATATATATATATATATATATATATATAGAGAGAGAGAGAGAGAGAGAGAGGCATTTTCTTAACAAAAATAAAAGTAAACTAGTAATCAAACCATTCATGAATAAATCAAAGCAGCATCAAATTTACAATTCAGATAGTTAACTTCAAATATTAATTTCTAAGAGAAACCCAAATGTATTTCCCCCATATACGTCATGTAAAGAAAACTATCTTCATCCGTGTTTTCCTCGAGCAGTAGTTGGAGTCACAATTTTCTTAACACAATCAAATATTGTCTTTTCAGCACAATAGTTCCATGGTGAGAAACATCATCACTTAACATAGTTTTAAAATTTTAAGTGTCTTATACTTTGATTTTGCCCTTATTTCATTTTTCGTTCGAAAAAAAACACCGATCTAAATCGAACTGAACCAAATAAATTCAGTTCGATATTCGGTGCACACTTTTTCAAAACCAAAAATTAAAAAATCAAATTGAAGATTGATATAAAATCGAACCGAACACCCACTTTGAGTGTCTAGGGATAAATTTTATTTAAAAGAAGTACAAAATGTATTAAATATATAATTTTTTTAGCTCAAAAAAAGAGAAAAAATATATTTTTAAAAAAAGAAAGAAAGGAGAAGGAGAAGGAGAAGAAGAAGAAGAAGTTTTTTTTTTTTAGTTTCATTTCGTATTTATCAAGACACAATTATAATATAATATTATGTTCCATTTAATTTGTTAGGTTTGAAAGATAATGTTATCGAAAAAATTTTCATTAAAATGATTAAAAATTATTTTTTGCAAGACTTTTCTCATGAGTCAGGGATGAACTATCAAAATCAGTCAGGCCATTATGAACTTAACCATTATTATTAATACTATTTCCTATAGAATAAGGACCAACTTGAATTGTAGGACAAACTTAAAGGACTATTTTGGTTTGTGACAATAACAAGAGCATTTTTGAGATAAGTGTCAAAAACACACCTAAACTATATTTTTTTTTTAGTTTCATACCTAAACTATTGAGAGTGTAAGTTTCATACCTAAACTATTGAGAGTGTAAGTTTCATACCTAAACTATTGAGAGTGTAAGTTTCATACCTAAACTATCACTTATTAGTTTGAGAAGCACATCTCTCTCTTTTATAACACTCTCATCATGGTGTGTGTAATACACTCTATCTTTTTTTAAAAAAATATTCTACCAACTCCTCCTAACCCTCCACTTCTAAAATTTTTTTCTCGTTTTGTGTTAGATATATACATATCGAAAATATATTTTACTTGTCGCCACAAGAATTTTTTTAAAAAGAAATTTTTTATTGATGTTATAATCAGTACACAAAAAGATTCCTAAGAATATATGTACATATCTAACACAAAACAAAAAAACAATAAAAATAAATAAATAAATTAGGAGCGAAGCGTTAAATAGGATGGGTAGAATTTTTATCTTTTTAAAAACTAAAATAATATCAATATTTTTTGGGGAATGAGTGGGTGGTTTGGGCGGAGGGTGAAGTGTGAATTTTTTAAAGTATAAAAGAAATATTTTTTTTTAAAAAAAAGGACGAGGGATTGTCGGGGGTGTTGGGTGGAGGAGGAGTGTGGTAAGAAAAATAATTAAAATTTTATTTTTAAAAAAGAAACATTTTTTTGGTTAGTATTAATTTAATTTTTAGTTTTAAAAAATGTGATGTGTCAAGGTTTTTCAAATAAAATAGAGTGTGTTTTCAAATTAGTAAGTGAGAAAACCCTTGGTTTGCTCAGCTTGACTCAGAAAGATGTCGTACTTGTTGCCTCACCTTCACTCAGGATGGGCCGTCGATCAAGCCATTCTCGCTGAAGAGGAACGCCTTGTGATTATCCGTTTCGGCCATGACTGGGACGAAACTTGTATGCAGGTATGCATGTCCCTAATCTCTTTTCCAGAATGCTTTCTCTCGAATTTTTGATGGGTTCTTAAGTTTGTTAGGAAAACCCTAAGTTTTTCTATATTCTCGATTATTCTAGTTTTAACCATAGAGCCTGAGGTGAACCATCCAAGTTTTGTTCTTGCGAATTTTGTTTGTTTAATTTCTTACGATAGTCAATTAGTTGTGATATTTCTGTAATGTTTATTGATATTCCAATTTAGATATAGAATTGTATTTATTAACGAATAACGTTGACACAATCACAAACATAATGAAAATTTGCAGAATACCGAGAAAGAGGCTAAGGATATGAGGTTTTTCTTCATTCAACATGGCTAATTATCTGGAATATGACTTCGCCTGGTATTTACAATAGATAGCTAAATTGGACAGCTGGAATATTCCATGTCCTTTCCTCGTAAACACTCTCATAAAACCCCATGTGGGTCTCTAGCGCTTCTACAACTATCTAGAAGTTCAGTTAACCAAAGGAAACTTTTGGAGACTAAAATAACTAGCTGAAAGACATCTAATCTACCCGAGACTGTAAACCTGATTGGAAATCTACCCAAAATTGCTGCAGTCCATCCCCTTAGGAGACGTTGTTCTCAAGGTTGGAAATGAATCAAACAGTGATAATCAATTTCCTCCCAATCAGTAAATTTTCTCATTGCGGCTGCAAATGTTATTGTTCTTAAGTCCATCTAATGCTATTAACAGTTGTAATAGCTCCACATATAAGTTGGGTAATATGGGTCCTATCCGGGTTGTGCTAATTCCATATGAATCATTACTGAGAAGCATGTGCCCATTGCTCCTGCAATGGCTCAAGTATTGGTGTTTTCTGCCACTTGAACATATGAGAAATGTCACAACTAAATACAACCATCTAAGAAGAAACCCCAGGGCGGAGAGGACTATTGCTTTATGACATTAAATATTGACATCAAATGCTTCTACTCTCGGTTGAAGGACGAGAATGCTCATCTCTCAGCCTTTGTTTTCCAAGCCAAGGCCAATAGCTGCAGTAACCTTATTGCTGTAATTTCTAATTAAGGTAAAGACATCTTCAGGAAAAAAGGTTAAGATGAAGATAGCTGTAACATCTACGGTTTCTCGATGTCCTTGAGTAAAAGTGCGCCCTTTCACTAGCTCCAATCTTTGAAAAAGTAAAACTAGCTTGATAGATATAACATACACAGTGCTCCTACTATCAGCTTTCTATCCTAAAAATGATATGACTTTTCCCAAACCATGTTCCTGTGGATTACTCTAGCTAGACTGGTTCCTTCTTTCCGACTACCAAAGGTACTAGGGGAATCAAAAGAACTTGACCCTTTCCAACTTTCATTTTGGTCTGATATTTTTGACTACTCTGTGGTTTGATCCACTGGCTGGCCCCATAATGATCCTCCTGCAACTTATTTACCCCCCTTAATGAAACATTTCTTTTTATTCCAAGTAGTGCAAAGTGCAGTGGCATACACAAAATATTTTGTAAGCATTGTCGAGATTTAGTGAAAGTGGACAAAACAATCTTATGAGGAGGAAGCTTCATATAGCTAACATATGCTACGTATGCTTGTTCAACCCATAATCTATCAATCACTTGTTTCTTCATTGCATTGACTGAGCCATGCCAGGCTCCTTGAGAGAAGCTTGTGTGTTTGGAGTTCCTAGAGAATTGGGATGTCCATCAAAAAGATTTGGTCTTTGGTTCCTGCTTGTATCTTGTGGTGTTTATTGATAGAGAGGAACAAAGGGTGTTTTGATGTCATCTCAACTCCCATTTCCTCTCTTAAGACTATATGTTTGATTAGTCTTTTAGCTGGGTAAAACCACTCCTGTAATTACTGTTGAATCTTTCCTAGAATTTATCAGTTCCATAGATTTTTGTTGAAAGTTGTGATAGCTTTTGTTTGCCTTACTGGGAGCTGATAATCTCTTTGTAATACTTGCATCTTCTTGATGCTTTTTCTTAATGGTATCCTTCTTATTTCACCAAAGAGAAAATTGTTATAACATCATATTAACAGCGTAACTATTCAAATCATATTAGTAAAACATAAATGGTATAAATCACTACAACTCTCCCTCGGCGAGTTTCATATTTTGAAATGTATTTATAATAGTCTCATTAGATATAGTGCTAAATACCTACGTTAGCTTCTCAAAATAAAAATAGTACTAAATACTTCTTTTTCTGTATAAGCTCTCTCAACTCTTGCAGTACTTCCCTCTACAAGTTTTCATATTTCTAAATGTATTTAAAACACTAAATAACCATTCAAAAACACTCTTTGACTAATCTTTGTACTTCTAAATGTACTTATGGCACCAAATAACCACTCAAAAGCTCATCATTCATTTGATTCTGTATATCATTCTTAAGTAACTTCATTGCCGAGAAAGCTCTCTCAGCTGTACCAATAGCCAGTTGCAGAAGTATAACAAATTTCACAAGAAAACACAAGGATAAGTTCCATGCTTCTTTGTCACTACTAGTTTCTTGATAAGATCACCAAGCCTCTTAATATCGATAAATCTTTTATCATGATCCCGATTCCTGCACAATAAAAAATTAATTTAGATAAATGCCAAAAAATAGAATTTAATTCAGAACGAAAAATAATGGTTGCCCGGAAAACAAATTAAACTAGAAATTAAGAAGAGAGTAAAAAAACTAGTAAGAGAACTTTAAAAAGTAGCGCATGCCCTCCTAGAATGAGTAATTTTTTTCCTAAGAGGTTTTAGTATCTTGGATTATCCTGTTTCAGATTGAGTCAAGTAATTTGCTGTCTAAGTCATTATGCAAACAGTTTCTTGGTTGGCCGGTGTGCTTGACCCACTGTCTCTTCAAGATTGCTACTGGTTGAACCAGAAATTGATCATCTTCGCTCAGCACATATATACATGTGTGCAATACAGGGTGAACTAGGGTCAGAAGTTCAGTCCAATCTGTATGCCTTCCTTGCCCTATCCAGAACCTTGAAGGGCCATATAACTTAAACTTCAATTTTTTCCGGATCATTTATATTTTCTTGATGTCGGACTATAAATTCTCATTCAGTTTTGTGGCATATCTGCATTAAATTACATTCTTTCTCGTGCTTTCCTTTTGATTGTCTTTCAATAGCTGCTGCATTTGTTGCCTCTGGGTTAAGAAATCCTTTGCTGCTGGTACATTAGCTTTCAATAAGGGTCCAATTGATATCTTGGGTGGTGACTGGTGAGGATCCATTCCATGTTTCAAATGGTGCACAATTCAAACAGTTATTGAAGTTTGAATTGTAACACTTCAGCTAAACCAAGCCATTGCTTCCACTGTTTGAGCCTATGATCTGTCATGCATCTCAGATAGGTATCAGTAAATTCATTCACTGTCTAAGCCTGTCCATCTGATTGAGGGTGATAAGCTATGCTAACATAGTTGTGTTCCCATTAACTTGAAATAATAATTCCTGCCAGCAGTTGCTCTAATTATCCCATCTCTGTCAGAAAGGATGGTTTCAGGGGTTTAATTTAGCTTCCCTACCCCTTCGTCAACCTTTCTTCTATCACAAAATGAACCTCTCTAAAGTCCACACAAATATGCTATACTTCCAAGTCTGGTGAAGAGGTAAGAGTTATAGAAGCCCTAGATAGGATATGTTTTCTTTCTTGCTTCTCTGATACACTTCTTCACGACAGCTACCTTGGATTTCACATTTTCGTTAAAGTTATTTCAGGAAATGCTCCTAAATGTGCCTACATGACGTGATTACCTATCTACTGGTGGTTCATGCTTAAGTATTTGATGTCTTAATTCTCCTGTATTGCCAACATACATTTTTCCTTTTCTTCGTGGTACTACAGATTGTAAGCTAGATATGTCGCTTCTCTGAGGCTGTGGTGTGAGCTATAAGTAATTAGGTCTGTACTCTGTACTCTGTACTCTGTTGCTCCTTCATAGCAGTGTTGAATCTTTTGAATCCATGTAGGTACAATAACTTGTGGCCTGACACCCTTCGGGGTGGTCCAGTGGTTTGGGCTTGAGACTTCCATGTTGGAGGTCTCAAGTTCAGAACCTCTTGCCAGCGTAAGCAATGGGTTTACCTTCTGGGTTGAGTTCGTCGCACTGGGCTTGCCCAGTGCGGGTTACCTCTCCTGTGTGGTTTGCGAGCTATTGCATAGGAGCGGGGTTTTTACCCTATGCGTACCCAAAGTGTAGCGGCTGCGGGCTTCCCTTGTCATAAAAAAAGAAAAGAAAAATAACTTGTGGCCTGTAACCCTCCTTCAGTCTCTTTGTGCATAGCTTCATCCTCATTTCTCTTTGATAGTGGATCAACAACTCTATTTTCAGCTCCCTGTTATTTGGGTCTCATAATCCAGACCATGCAGCTTAGTGAGCCCTTTTTGTTAAATAAGCAGTAATGACCTTTTGTTCCATCCAATACTGCAGGTAAGGTGATCAGCTCTTATAGTGCAGATAGTGCCTCCACTTGTCTATAACATTCAGTGGTGTCATAAAATCTCTCATATCTAGATTTTCTCTGATGTCTAGGTGCTTTATCTTATTCAGAATGCTATTGGCCATCTCTTAATACAGCCCCTACACCAGATTGACATGCATTAGTTTCCACCATGAAAACCTGATTAAAGTCAGGTACTGCCGGAACTAGTGCATTAGTCATTGGCTGTCCAGTTTAATTGGATGTGGATTGTTTTTTCTCCTGTTAATTCTCTGTGTTCTTCATTTCAGTAGCTTCTCACATCGGCTTTTAGTGATATCTTCCCAGACCTCTCTTTTATCAGAAGCTGATTTTTAGTTGGTTGGGGCAATATGGGCATACTTGATGTTTTTAATTGATGCATTACTTTGCAGTAACTTAACATCATTTGGCTGCTCTCTTCTCCTGAGGAGGGTTCACAGTGGCATATTGATTCTTTCACTTCCTCTTTTTTTTTCCCCTTCTCATATTTCCATTGCTGTAAAATTTGTAAAAATCTCTTATGTTGTTTTATCTGGTTTGTATTTCTTCTGGCATTTCAGATGGATGAGGTGCTGGCTTCAGTTGCAGATACATTAAAGAATTTTGCTGTGATATACCTGGTGGACATAACAGAGGTCCCTGATTTTAACACGATGTATGAGTTGTACGATCCATCAACTATCATGTTCTTCTTCAGGAACAAGCACATCATGATTGATCTTGGCACAGGAAACAATAACAAGATCAACTGGGCACTCAAAGATAAACAGGAGTTCATTGATATTGTTGAGACAGTGTACCGTGGTGCACGAAAGGGTCGTGGTCTAGTTATTGCACCAAAAGATTACTCTACCAAGTATCGTTACTGAGTGTCTGTTGATATTGTTTTTGTTTGTGGAATATGCTGCACTTTATGACTGAACTGTAACATACGGTTGCTAAGTGGTTTCCATTAGACCGATTAAGTTGCTGTCAAGATCCAAGTGTACAATAACTTTCCATTGTTGCAAGTGGAAAGACTAAACTCTTCTTGAAACCATGTTATGATCTATCTATTATATCGACCTTTCTGTAATTGTGGTTTTGTGGTTTCCGCTTCAGCATGCTGATTAGGGAAAATATTTAACTGTTAAGGTAGCTATTATATTCTCCATACAATTTACTTATTTCAATTAATTCTACTAATGCTATAGAGAATAGCATTTCCCATCCCCAGTTCCAGTAATGGGATGGTTGGATCCTTTGTTAATGCAAGGGAGGAACCATTCATTAGCTTGGTGTTTTTAAAATAAAATAATTTTTAAATACTTTTCTAGTGTTTGAGTTAAATAAAAATGTGTTTTTAGGCTAAAATGTTAAAAATAAGCTATAAGTCATATGTTAAAATTCCTTATGACTTTTAACTTATAAGTCAAAAGCTATAAGTCCATTCAAATGGGCTCTTAATTTAGTGTACATGTGTGTGTGGTTGACTGCATTTTGTGTCATCTTTGCGGGTCGTTTGGTTTGATAATAAGATATATGTTGTTTTTTGAGACATATTAGGACAAGAACTGATTAGACTATACAATAACTTTAAAAATTGATTGGACCATATGATAATTTAAACTTTACATTTATGTTACAAGATTTATTTATATGACTTCCAGTTACACGCTTATATTCCGGAATAAATTTTCTCACAATTTTCTGTCCTGGTTAAACAAACTATGAATCGTTCCCGTGAGTTCCACTAGTGCCATACCAATCATATACCATGTAACACCTGCCAGAATGACCTTGAGCCATGGGCTGTTGACAATGTCTAATGCGAGAGAACCACCAATATGATCGTTGAGTCTAACAGTCGTTTCTTCTCCAAGTTTTATACAAACTATAATTGCTGCTGCTGTTGCTGTTGTGAATGGCACTACCCCGAGCCAGGGACTACCTTGATGTTTCTCCTTAGGTGAGAAAGCTTCATCATAGAATTCCACCGGTAATTTGGGGAAGGAATCAACTTCATCTACTACCAAACTAGTGTCTGTTGGTACCGCAAGTTCAGGAGTTGATGGAGACCAATACTCATCGTTGCTACTTTGATTAACTGTTGATTTTTTGACTTGTTTCATAGCTTCTACAACATGTCTGAGCTTCTTAACATCGGGTTCAATTAGTCTTGTCCTAACTGGTACCAAAGCATGGATGGCTTCTGCAGCTCCTCCAATTGGTGATTGCCAGTAGAATAAATTTGACATTGCTCGGATTGCTTGAAATGCTGATATTCGTGCCTCTTCTGAAGCCTGAAAGATAGCAACAGTATGTTGTATGTGCCACTAAATTTCTTTGTTTGCATAGAAAGAAAAGTGGTCATAACAGGTTTACCTTGGGATTGGTTTTGTTGAAGGCACCTTGATATCTGCTCTGGAATTTGTCTAGATCATCAAATATATTGGAGGTGCGAGCACCAACTGTATTGCCAGCACCAATTCTAACATTGCCTCGTGGCTTCTTGGACATTAGGAATTCAAGTGCAGCCAAATTTGACCTCTCAACAACTCTATGTAAATTTCACATGTAAGAAAGAAAGAAAGAAGAATATTATGAATTACGATAGTAGTATATATGTCTTACGAGATGCAATCAACTGGACATGCATCTATAGCTTCTTGAATTTTGGCTTCTGTATCAGCCCATTGAGCAACAACTCTGGCTCTTCCATACACACATTCAACAGCAAATGTCTTTTCAGCCAACAAAGCACATTTTAAGCAGCCTACACACTTTACTTCATCAACAAACACAGCTCTTTCTTCATTATCTTCACCACACCATGCCGAATACAAAGGTTTTCCTGTGTACCCCTTTAAATCTGCTATTTTTGTCACTTCCTGCATCATACACAAACATCAAAAAGACCAACATATGTATCAACTCTTGCCTTTTATTTTTTATGTTTCCCCTTCCTTGACGCTAATTAAAGCATGCTTCATGTAAGAGCAAGCAGTACAAATGCTGAACAATTAGAAGTTAAAAAATATTTTTTGATTAATTGATACTAGCTAATTAGTTATCTATATAGTACATTAATTGAGTCTTCTCTACATTTTAGACCCATATTTTTATGGGTTAAACATAGACTGATATCATATTTACCAACTCAAATATAATTCATTAACATATGGATTAAATGCATCTCTTATTCCATCATAGACTGATATCATATTTACCAACTCAAATATAATTCATTAACATATGGATTAAATGCATCTCTTATCTCGATGGAATAACAGTGATTTATCATAAGCCAAGTATATGGACTGACCTTATCATAAGCCATACGTGCAACAGGATCAGAAAGAAGAGCATAAGCTTGATTGAGTATAATAGCCATTTCATGTCCGGATGGTCCGGCGATATCCGGGTGGCATCGCTTCTGAAGCATCCTATAGGCTAGCTTAATCTGTGCCTGGTTAGATGAACTTTCAACTCCAAAAAGATCATAGAGGTCAAAATCAGTGATTGAGCAACTATTAGCTCTGCATATGACAGAATTATTACAAGTATTTTTGTTATGGGATTTCCATGAACTCCGAAAATGAGCTCTTGGATTTAGAAATTTGTTTATGCTTTTCGTGGGAATGGTTTGTATGGGCAGAGTAGAAGAATGCATTTTTCCACAGGATAATGTGGTGACAAAGGGTAAGGCCTTCTTCCTTTTAAGTTTGGGGGCAGATATTTCTTTTTGTGTGGAAGATATTTGCATATTTCACATCACAAGAGAGTTTGAAAAGTTTAAATTTGCTTCCAATAGACATAAAACTTTTATACATGAAAAAGAAAAAAAAAGAATTTCCCCTGTTTTAATTTAATTTATATATCTTTCTTTTTTATAATTAGTTTATTTAAAAAAAATTCACCATTCTGTATTTTAGTAACTTTTAATTTTAACATATTGTTATTATCCTTAACGAACTCCTTTGTAGGAATGCCATGATATGGTAAGGCAAAAACATAAGAACTATTTTTTAATATATTATTCACCCCTTTAGTTTAATTATTATGAACTCTATTATGTTATAAACTGTCATAATAATCTATTTTAGTAGGTTTGCCATAAAAATAAGTGTACCAAGAGTAGTTTATCCCAAACTATGCCATCCTAAAGTCGAAACCAGCAGGCAAGAAGGCCGTTTAGGGGAGTAGACAGTGTTGAGGCGCGGTAGGGTAAAACGATCATGGTAACTAAATTATGGTAGTGGCCCAAAGAATAGAAAATTATAATAGATTATGCACATAATAGAATAATAATAAACTGGATATTGGAAGGAATATGATTAAGCAAGCATATTAAAAGAAGCAGCAAGCATATTAAAAGAAGATGAATGCAATATATAGGAGCCCCATAATAAACATAATAACAAATGAAGAAAAAATAATTAGATTATATTCACTAAGGAACTTAATACCAGAATTAAGAGAAAGAATCTATAAAGAAGCAATACTACAAGAAATAAATGATTTAATAAACCAAAGTTGGTATAACTTTGACCAAGTAACTACACGAGATATACTAGAAATAGATGTTCAATCAGATATATTCTCAGACATAGATTTAAATGATTAACTATAAACATCTAAAATATTGGATAAAAGCAATAGATGATATAGAAATATGTAAAATACT